>CM053790.1:47596693-47834193 GCA_028749045.1 Cupressus sempervirens | reverse complement strand
GAACTTGGAACCATAGATGACTCACATGATTATAAAGATTAAGAGAAGAAGAGTTGGTGGTGAAGAAGTGCCAAGGAACACCGAAGAGGTGCAAGTTCTAGTTGATCCCCCACAAGACAAGGCTATATATGTGAACTAAGAGCCTACTTGGGATGAAACTTGTAATATGGTTCAAGACCAAGGTAAATAGTTAGAGGAGGTTGAGATGGAAATAGATAAGGTTCCTAAATATCTCAAGGGTAATAAATCAAGACCAACACATGAGGAACAACCTCAAGTTTTTATTCCACTTCCACTCATAGTTTCATTAGTGTAGTCTTAATCACAACAACACAAAAGGATTTGAAAGAGGAGAAATAAGCCAACAACTATGTTATTTGCTAAGATTATAGATGACACACCTCTTGTAGCTAATAACATACAAAGAACGAAGATGATTAATCCTTTTGATTAGTAAGAATATATTAACATAGAGATGCCCTTGCCTAATGTTTCCCTGTAACCACTAGTAAGAGAAAAAAATTCCTAAGATAGAGATGTTAGAGTAATTAGATATTTCATAATTAACTCTAGTTTTCTTAAGCTAAACTTTAGATACCTAATAATTAAATCTCATATTAATTATTATGATGTAACCTCAATTAGACTTTTTAAGGGTTCTGGTCTCCTTTATAAGGATAGTCACTCATTATAAACATTCATTCACTTTTGATAATAGCAATCTCTCTTTTTCTCATCAAGAATGTCTCATCTATGGATCTATCAATTCTAGCCTCCATAGCTTTTGCTTCTCTCTTTATGTGATAGGTGTTTGCATGCAGGTGATTCTTGGGAGCTGTGGGGTTGATATTTCATCAACTTCAACATGGTATCAGAGCTCCAGATCTTCATGCCCCTATTATATTTATGAGAGGGTTTTTTTTTTTTTTTTTAATTTTAAAAGAGGGGTAAACGCTTTTGACTTGGAGCTATGAACTAGTGAGGCCACAAATGGGGGACCTCATCCCCATTAGATTTGAACCTTGATGACAAGGATAGTAACTCAACAACTTAGCCATCACAACATAAAACTATTGGCTATTTATGAGAGGTTTGACTTGGCTTTCAAATCTGTATTTTTTCTCTTAGAAGGCTTCATTTTTTAGAGGTTTTTTTGTATTGGAAATGGGGGTCACATTTTTTTAGTGCACTTTAATCCCAAATGAACCTCATTTTTTAGTATAAAGTGCCCAAAAATCCTTATTTTCATAAAAGAATTCACAAATTTGGACACAGTTGGAATTCGATGCAAAATAATGTTGCTCCCAGATTGGGCACATTTCTCAAGGTGGTGATTTTGTGATTTTGGGTACAAGAAGAGAGATTTTTAGTGTGGAAATTAAGATTTTTAGCACACAAATCAAGATTTTTTGGTACACAATTTAAGATTTTTGGCATGCACCTCAAGATTTTTTGGCACAAAAAAACAAGAATTTTGGCACATAAATTGATGCACTTTGGCACATAAACAAATGTCATTTGGCACAAATCCTAAGAAACTTTTAGGTTCCATTGGGCACACTTTCTAAGGCATTTTGGTATGGATCTTGATGTAACGATTTTTTAGTTTGCCCTTCCAACTCTTTTTTGACCTACCTATTGGTTTTTGGTCATAACTTGCTCATCCAGACTCCATTTTTTGTAAATGAGGTATCATTGAAAAGATCATTATGAGCTCGTCATGATGGTGCAATTTAATTGGACTTCTAATTTTTTTTGGTTTGTAGTTTATGTATTCAAAGTGAGAGGTTCTATTTTTCACTTTAGGAGACATATCTTGAGCATCTGATCTCTGCTTTGGGAATTATCTATATCATTAGAAAGGTATTTTAGAGATCTTTCTAGTGATAATGGTTATTTTTCCATATTCTTCTCTAGTCACATTCTATGTTTTTTTTTGGTATTCTAGTGGATATTTTGGTTCTTTCAAGCTTGGGGATTGATTTTGTTGCTTCAGATGATTCGTTATGGGTTGTACTATTTATTGTATTGGCCTTATGTCTCTTTTAGTCTATTTAGACATTAATTGTACGCATTCTTACAAACACGTTGAGATAAAGTGTCATATTCCATCTGTATTTTTGTTTTAATTATTTTTCCTTGTTTTTCCTTTTGATTCGAGTAGTGTCATCTAAGGACACTCGTATAGATTATTGTATTCTTGTGATTCACCATATCTCGTTCCTTATTGTACATGCACTATTTTGATTAAAGTGTCATGTGATGTTTATGTTTTTCCTTTTTGCCTTTGTTTTCCATCTTCTTTTATCCAATGAGTGTTCTTTCTGTGACATTAGCCTCAAGACATTTCTAAGATTGATCACCTCGATACATGCATGTGTATTCTTTTGTGTGTCTTGATAGTGGTTCCTTGACACATAGTTATTTTGGCCTACTTTTCCAGTTTCTTGTCACCTCACTCTTTTCTGCATTAGGGGGGTTCTTCTATTGTTTCTCATGCTTCCTTGGTTTGATGAAGTGAGCTATGTACTCATTTTTTGTTCCTATGTACTAGGTAGATGTAGTGGCTAGGTACATATGCATTTCAGTGAGATTGATCATTTAGCATATAGACAGTCTTCTTTTTGTTCCTACTTTGGATGCAGGCTTCAATGTTTGATTGATTAGCTCTTTAGGATTTGGTGTTTCATGCCATTTGTATCTTCAAGTTCAGTTGTTTGCTATTGTGTGCCTCTTAATTTGATGCACATTATAGTCTTCTCTACCTAGTTGGGTTCTATTTCAGTGGAGGTTCTTCAGATCAATAGTTACTTTTAGTAGAGTTTAATAACTTTTGCATGCTTTAGTGGTGTTCTTTATGATCATCTTTTGTTCCTCTCTTTTGGAACATTCCCTAGTTTTGAGTCTTCTTTAGTCCTTTTTTAGTATTATTTCCATCTCTTTTTAGAGTAGGGTTTTTCCCATGTGATTTTCTCTATTTCTCATCTTTTTAGAGATTTGGTTGTGCTTGAATACATCATTAGTCTTTATTGATAGGACCCTAATTTACTTTCAATAGTAGTTTTTAGGTTTTTAGCTACTCCCTAAGTTTATCTTAAGTGGGGATGTTAGAGTAATTAGATATTTCCTAATTAACTCTAATTTACTTAAGCTAAACTTTAGGCATCTAATAATTAATTCTTTTTATTAATTATTATGATGCAACCTAGGTTAGACCTTTTTAGGGTTTTGATCTCCTTTATAAGGATGATTTTTCATTGTAAAAATTCATTAACTTTTGATAATAGAAATCTCTCTTTTTTCTCATCAAGAATGTCTCACCTATGGATCCAGGAATTCTAGCCTCCATATATTTTCCTTCTCTCTTTTTGTGATAGGTGTTTTTATGCAGGTGATTCTTAGGAGGTGTGGGATTTATCTTTCATCAACTTAAACAAGAGATACCACAAACTAAAGAGAATAAATAGAGAGAGGTTGCATCCATTGATAAAGACCCCATTTCTCCATCTAAGTCTTTGACCACATCTCCAAACCCATTTAGTTTTCATTTTTTTTCCAATAGAGGAGAAGAACATATACAAAAGATGATTATTTGGACATGCTCATTCTTGGATAGTCTTTAAATTGATGTGAATCTAGCTAGGAAGCACAATGTATGTCGTATATCACTTAGGACCAAGTCAACCAATAGAAAGAACAAGTAGTAATACCTCATCTAATGATAAATATTACAAATGTAACATTGGATGACTGACTATGTTATAGAGGAAGTAGATCTAAGAGAGACCACAAGAAAGGGTGAGAAGGCATTGGCTGCATTGGGATTGAAGTAGTTATTCAAATACATTGAATAGGATGAGAATTAGATACATGAGTTGAAGAAGTAGAATTGAGTGGTCCAAGAATTCATTTCTAAGATGGTTGGTCCAATTGACCCAGCTAATCTGAAGGTCACATTACAGGCTACACTCAAAAAATTGAGTTATCCCAAAAGTCCATTCATTAAATTCTTTTATAAAGGCTTGTAAGACCAATTTTGAGGAGTATACTATAGAGAGATTATGAAAAATCTTGCGGTATTTCTTAGCAATTATAAATAGTAGAGATCACGATATGATGGAAATATGAGAATTAATAAGAACACATCAGACGAAGATAAGACAAAAAATTCCAAATTTTGTTTAAATTGTATGAAAGTCTTGAATTGGATAAATTTGATAATTGGTTAAGTGTGATCTACATCAATATTATTGAGTTTTCATCTATAAATGAAAATATTGAAGGAATGAGAAAGGATGTAATTTTGTGGATTACAGAAGGAGATAAGTTCTTTTACAACTTTGATCTCAAGATTTATCAAGATGAGGATAAAACCCAAATATATCGAGTGGAGAGTGTTCTCCAATAGTTCAAGGGCATTGTCGAAGCAATGAATAGAGAGGATGATTTTAAAAAAATATTAAAATGCAAGAAAGATATTATGTACATTATGACAAGGGTCAATGATTTAGAGGTTTGTCATCACAATAAAGAAGTTTGAGAAGGCACAACAAAAGAAGTTGAAATCTGGGTGAACGTCAAACTACAAAGAGGTCAAAGAGATCATAGACATACTTTGTGCATAAAACCCTAGGATTCTATTAAATGACTAAGGTCAAGAGGCAACAAATGTAGAGTTCAATTTATTTTTTCCCATACTTTGAATTTTTTGAAGTTCATTTTTTTCTGAATTTTGGACCTCTAAACTTAAAAAAACTTCATTAATTAAATAATCTTATATTTAATTAAAAGTCTTATTTTAAAACATGAAGCTAAGAATTTAATTAAATTATAAAGATACATTAGAATTTAATAATTAATATAATAATAATAAATTGTCAATTAGTATATTATTAATATACAAATTAGTAATGTAGGCAAGAGCCTACAACACAATAGTAAATTACGAACCTCTTATATGAGAGGTCTTGGGTTCAACTATACTCAAGGTTAATAAATAAAAATAATTAATCACAACAAATAATAACTAATGTTGGCTTCGGCCTATTACCCATCAAGAAAACATATATATAGAAATTAGTAATGTATTACTTTTATTTTCAAAGTAGCATGCTTGAGTTCATACTTAATTTCTAATATTATATTTGATTAAAAAATGTTGCATTAACTTAATGTCAAGTTAGATTAATTTCTCAAGAATCTTTAATCTCCAACAAATAATGTAGTTGGGCCTTAACACTATTTTTTGACCTACAAATTAGTATAAAGTTAAAAGTAAAGGAATTAGATATTGAAGGTGACTTACAAGAACCAATGAGATTAAGAATTGGAAGTCAACCCATCTATTTAATTATTATTTTTTTAAACTATTAAATTGTAAAAAAATTATTTATTTTAAAAATACCAATTTAACATATAATATTTTTTCCTTAAATATTTAAATATTTGAGAATGATAAACAAATAACAAAGTGATTAATTATTATTATGTGTGAAATTAATTATTATTAGGTGTTTAGCTTGAGTAGATTCAAACCCAAGACCTCCCACATAAGAGGCTCACAAGTTATTGTTGTGTTGTAAGCTCTTGCCTCTTTATATCATATTATATTACTATTCATAATATGATGTTTTAAAATAATGTTTGCACGATTTAATTAACCACACTTTGATTTCTTACACTAACATATCAATCCAATTAAGAAAACAACATTGATAAGAAAATGACACTGAATTGGCATATATAAGACTCCAATTCATTAAACCAATCAAAAATTAGAAAATTAATTTAACAAAATTCTAAAGTTAAAAATTTGTCATCTAAATTCATGAAAACATAATATTTACTTTAAATAAATGAAAGAAAGTGGATTCTAATTGGTATATGAAAACTCATTTAATCACTTTTAGCATGAGAAATTCAAAAAATGTGACAATAGTACTTAACCTACCACAAGTACTAATAAGTTGAGATTATTACAATGTTACCTATCAAAATTAACAAAATATTAGTTTTAAATTTTACCTTACTAACATATTAAATAACAATATAGCTATTATATTTATTATTGTATAAAAAGTATTCATTAATTGGAAAAAATATTCTTTTAAAATTATTATATTATTATCTTATCATATTCTATTCTAACTAATTAAGCCGATAGGCTTTTTATTGTGGCGCACAATGGCCTGAAAATTGTCAAATGCCTAAGATGTGTCTAATGCTGACACCGGAATTTTTTTTAAAACATTTTTTAATCAATATTTTGAAATTTATTCACTCATCCCACTTATTGTTATCTATGCCATTTTGTCGGGTTGTTAATTAAAACTACATCCTATGTGCATTAGTTGGATGGATGATAGAGTGCACAGTAATTCCTTTTCAAGGAAGATTAAATTAAAAGAGGGAGAACGAGCTCTAGAGGAGGCAAGAGGATGAAATTTGAGTTTTTCTTGTTCTTGGTTGAAAGTAGTGTGAGGGGGAAGGGGGTATGAACTAGAGATGGGAAAACAACTTGAAAAATATTGTAACACAAATTGCATTTGGTGGCATCATATCCAGGTGATATTGTTGAATTCATCGTGTTTTGTTTTTGTTTCATAGAGAATGCTTGACTTTGCATCTTTAGATGACTATAAATTTACTCAATTCAAGTCGTTGAACATACCAATGTGTTAAAAGCCATACATTGTTGAATAGTTTGGATGCCTTAAGGCAATGCTTGGTGCATGGAGTCTTGTCATACTTGTAGGTTTTCTCTTCTTGTAGCGTCTTCATGTTGTTATGTAATTTTCCTTTTAAATGAATAAATAACAGTCAAAGATTGTGTAGAAGCCATTTTAGTTTTGCCTGTAAGAGTGTCCTTTTACAATCACAACACCCTTAGCAACAAATTTATATAAATGTCAAGCTTCATGTACTTGTGGCCTTGCAAGATCTCTATTTTTCCTTTCCTACTTTCTTGAGATATTTATATTACTTATCTTTTCAATACATGATTAAAATATATTTAACAAAGGCAAGACACAAGATTGATGAAGTGGGTTGTTTATTTAATTTTAGAAGTGTATATATATATATCCCTTAGTTGTAGCTAATGCTCAATTATGATTTGATAGTTTTATCTTTTTGTTAAAAGGTGCATCTTGACCTCTGGAATACCATTAAGCAAGTAAGTCATCTTTATCATTTTTTATGTAGTGTGCATGCTTTACACAACTTGAAAAACTTAGCTCTTATATTTTCCCTAAAATTACTTGACAAAACATTTTAAAAAGTTTTTAAACAAGCTAGAAACTATAAAAAAAATGAAAATTTCTCTTGCAACTACGTTGGAGAAAATTCACTGTCGGTTGAGTAGGTCTCTTGGGGCCATGAAAAATTGTCGATAGGTGTTTAATAATTTAAATGAAACGTGAATTTCTTTCCATTTTTGTGTAGCTCACAAATTTGAGATAGTTCCTTTATAAACTGGTATTGTTGGCCACATCACTTAATAGAGAAAATATTAAAACAATATACTAGATGAGCTCAGATGGTCGTGAAAATGAAACCAAAGATATTTGTTGCCAAAATATGAGATGTTTTATCGTCTGAGTTTGACAAATTTTTTAAGACACATTTTTTGAAAATAATTGAAACTCGTACATCGCTCACCTTGGGACTACGTAACTAAGAAAGCATGCTCTATGGGTGGAAACAAGTTTAACTGCCCATAGATTGAAAAACATATATCAATCCAAGTTCTTTCAACACCTTTCAGAAATCGTTGGGTGTTCATCTTAATTATTGTTGTCAAAGAGTTTTGGAAGTGGAAATGGTTTCTTGTGAATGTAACTAAATTAGTTGCTTCATTGAAAATATGGGTTTAAATTATGATTTTTTTATAGCCCTTTTTATTTATTTATACGGTGTTGCCAACCATCTGAGTTCTTATAAGCACTTACTACATTATGAGAAGTGATCAACTTATATTTTATGTTTCTAATGTGATTTTTGCTCATTTTCTAATTGTTATGTTACATTGTGTTTTTTGTCCAGCCTATGTTGCATGAAAAATAGATATTCTATGGGTCAAGATCCATACAATCATGACATTAAATGGTTTTGACAAAACAAAATTGAGAAAATAATGTACAACATATGATCATATCGACATACACATTGTGCCTTCTGGTACAAGCGTTAGTTAAACTATATTTAATCTTATAATTAGAACTACAACTACAGATAAATATTTGACACTACATGAAACCTTGTTCCATAATGCACCAACTATAACGTAAAATACTCCCCACTACATAACACTTATTAGTAGTTGTTAGTATGCTAAGTACTATTGTGATACTTTTTGAGTTTTATGCTTTAAATATTGATTAAATTTTTTGGTTTCTACGAGTTAGAATTAATCATTTTTTATTTTTCTTATCAAACTAATACGTTGCATAGTATAGATGTTAGAATTTTAAGTTTACAATTTTTAGAAAAATATTTTTCCAAGATCTAATTGGGTGAATTCATTTAGCTCTTATATGGGCCAAATTTGATGGATTGTATAACTAATACTTTTTTAAGAGTTATTTTTATTAAGTTTAATGTGATTCATTAATGTTTAATTTTTTTTTAATGTCAGGTTTAGATTTTTATATTGTATTTTTTATTATATAATTTTTATCATTAATTAAAAGTTCTAAAAAAATGATATTACATATATTATATAATTGTTTAAAAAAATATTATTATATATTATTATTATTATAAAAATATTTTTATTTTCATATTATAATTTATTTATAATATAATAATATCATATCATATATATCTAATAGAACTTATAAATAAAATTAAAATTAATATAAACTATAATTATATAACATTTTTATTAATTGAAATATTTTATATACTATAATAAATTCATTAAATTAAAATTATATTTATATAAAAACTAAAGGCAAGTACTTGTTGTAAGCAGTATACTATTGTATTCATTTGCTCTCATTATTCAATTAATTTGCACCAATCAATTTTTATGTAATCAACATGTTTCTAAAAAAACTCAACTTATTGATGAATTTTATGTATTCTAAAAATTAATTTTCACCAATTTGATTGGTTGTTTTGATTTTGCCTTATAGACCTCTTTTTGGGACAATAGCTCCATAACTCATTAAAATATTTAATATTTTCAAAAAATTATTCATTTATTTTTACAAATGCAATCACAATCTTTTCAATTTAATTTTCATTGTAAGACACATTTGATTTTTTTAATTTAATATTTATTCGCATTGAATTTTAGAAATTGAATTTTATATTCAAACCTACTCAATCAAAATTAATAAAAGAAAAATACAGAATCACAATTATTAATATATAAAAAATATTTCTCTCAAATTATTTCATTAAATTTATATACTATGGTTTTTATTTAAATTAATCTTATACTTACGTAAATTTAAAAAAAACTATGACACTTTATTTCACAATCATTTATATTCTTTTAATCTACTTAATCCAATACTAATTCTCTACAATTATCTTACTAAGAATATTAATTCATACAATTATCATATATATATATAAAACAATCTATTAATTCAAATAATTTTATCATTATTCAACGCGAGTACTTCACTTGTTTCATGATGTATAAAGACAATCGCTCCAATAAAGGCGCATGAATTAAATACAATTTATTGATTAATAAATATTAGACTACGGATAAGTTCAGTAAGCAATGCTATCAGATATTAGATACATGTGGTAGATACATTTATTTATTTATTTAGATACATGTGGTAGATAATAACTATCTTCCTTCGTTGACTACAATTTTGTCATTTTATTCGCGTGACGTGGGCATCTCACTTCATAGAGCGTCACTTTTAATAAAATTCAGCAATAGTAAACGCCATCAAATCTATGGATCTCAAAGATGGTCGGTTCACTTTAGATTTAAAACTACAAAATTTAAATCTTTCGAGTGGTGAGACGTTTTGAGATAAGGACAAAGCAAATAAATAATGTGATGCCCATCCAAAATTCAAAAGTTGGCAGGTTAAGAAATTTTCTATTATTTGGATGTGTTTCTCCTTGAATTATTGTAATTTTTCTCACTGATTTTGAAATGGCTCATCCGCCCTACTTTTCTTTCCCACTTTTAAATTGATACATCAAGGTGTGATATAAGTATAAATTAACATGATATAAATAATACATTTTGTGTAATAGTAATATAATTTAATGTAAATGATATTAAATTAGTATGTATTATATATTTCTTATTATTGAGGGTAAGATTAATGTTTCCACTTTAACTTATTGTAATTATCATTTCATACTATAAGTATTAAACTTTTATTTTAGGGGTTTGTAGTTTAATAATTGAGACATGTTTCACCTTTCTTTTTGGGTATTTGTTTGTTTTTTATCATTAAAAGTAACAAAAGGGTGTTGGCTCATTGTAAAATCTAGTGTATTAATAACACATTAATAACACTAGAAACTTTCAACACATAAACAACCCACCATTTGTCTCTATCAAAAGTAAAATACGCAAAGTTTAGAGGAAAATGAAAGTAACATGCATCATACTAATATACTTAAAGTGTCTACACCATGTAGGGCAAGTAAAGGTTCTAGAGCCATCTAGGCTTATAAACAAAAAACTGTAAAAAAAGCATAAGACATAAAAGCCCCAACTGCCTTCCAACCATGGAGTCCACTCTTCCTTCAAGAACTAGAAGACATCTTTATAGTCTTCCTTAGTTTGTGGCTTTGTCCCAGATATCTTGTCATGTAGGGCACACATCGTCACTGAGCAAACATGCCTCACCTTAATAGCAAATTTGTTAGAGTCTTCAATTCTCATGTTGAAATTGTTGACCTCTTTTTTCAACTCCTGAAGTGTTGTATCTTGTTTTCTCAATCTTTTCCTTCATCCTTCCCAACAAGCCACCAGGAGTCGAGCCACTTGAATCCTTAGCTGCCTCCTTGAAGAAACATACATGATAGAGGGGTTGGGGTTGAGGATTCGAATAGGATTTTTCACCTGGGTATTAGAAGGGGAGGGAAGAGCGGTATTCTTGACATCAAATGGAGGGGGAGTCCAAGGACATGCTCAAGGAATGGCCAATGTCCTCGCTAGATTTAGCAACTAAGTTATTAGAGTCCGACCCTTCAGTTTTTTTCAAGGCATGCTTCCATTTTTCTTTCACAAGCCAGTTAGACCTACAGGCCCTAGGGGTTTCAATAACATCACTTGACTCCATAGTATACACCTCACGTTTGCCTTTTTTAGAGGATTTGGTAAATTCACTATGATGCGGGGAGGAAGATTCCATTTTGGGCCTTTTCCTGCTAGGTTGGGAAGGGCCAGCCTCAAGGGACCCAGTCAAAATGGTAGCATGAGTAACAATGGGTTCATTGACCATATGGCATAATGCACGGTGGAAGTTATACAACCTAAACAGTAACCCTTGATTCAAAAGAACATTGTCCTTGCCCTTACGATTGGCCTCACTATTGCTTTCTATGGAATGCAACAAGTGAAACGAAATGTAAATTAAGATTTTATGATGCAAGTGGTTTAGGAAAGGCAGATGGTAGAAATAGTAAAACAATAAACTTACCTTCTAGGGTGAGGTATTTCATTATGATGTGATAGACAACCTTCCAAACACCCAAGAGGTCCTCTTTGTTGAATCCACCTTGTTTCTTGACCAGTTCCTCCAAAGGGTTGAAGAATTATTTTATTGGCTATTTGTTTGTTTTAAAAAGTATAAAAAAAATTGTCTGGCCAATGAAAACAAAGTATTAGAAAATATTTTTGTTAGATTTCTAAAATTGTACAAAGATTTCTTAACACATAAATTATGTGGATTCAAATAAATTGAAGTAAATTTCCATAAAAAAATAATGGATACATATTGGTTGTTTTTTATGCTTTAAATATAATAACTAATTAAATCTTTTATATACCAAACATTTTTTCAAGATTGATTTTCTTTTACTATTAGTTATTTTTTTCATTGTAACACAACACTTGTTATAAATATTTTTCTTTTTTGTCATTTTTTGATTTGTTAATTTTAATTATGCTAAACTTTATTTCTTTTCTATTAAGGTTTTAAAAAAATCAACCAATAATAGAGAAGATGGAAAAAATATTTTCATAATATTTAACATCTTTTTATAGACATATGGCAAAGTACAATGACAAAAGAGTCAAGACTTTGTTACTCTTTGAAAACTACTTACTTCCCCTTGAATTAATGATATAGAAACACTCATCAATTTTATATGATTTTTTAAAATTATAATAATTTTATAAATATATTATATTTATCATATATTTATATAAAATTTATATAATTTTATTTTAAAATAGTAAAATATATTATTTATATATCATAGATTAATGCTATTAATAATTATATTATATTTTAAGTATTTGATGAGAGCAAATCCACAGATCCAGTAGAACACTTGCATGCAAGAACCTAGCGCAGAGAAGAAAAAATAAGAGAAGGCAAGGGTTTGGCTATGAAAATATGCAAGAATATATTATCAGACTAAAAGAATAAATGAAAATACAATAGATCAATCCTAATAAAGGAGATTGTAGAACCCTAAAAGAAAAATCCAAAGAGGTAAATAATATTTAATAATTAATATTTAATTATTAAATGAAAATGCATGTGCATAAAGTGAAATCTTAAGTAGGGAGTAATGGTAATTTAATAAATTAAATAAAATAAATCCTTTACTCTAACTATATATATATATATAACAAAATATAATATTTAAAGGTCTTGGTTAATTGTTCTTGATGTATTTAATAAGTGTTGTAAGCCTTTTAAGGAATTTGGTATTTAATTTCTATTGGAGGCCGACTTGTGGCTCAACATGTATTTAATGTAAGGGTTTATTTAATTTGTAGCTTACTAGGCCAACTTGTGGCTCAACATGTATTTAATGTAAGGGTTTATTTAATTTGTAGCTTACTAGGCTAACTTGTGGCTTAGTTGGGTATAAGTAGAGGGTCTTGTGGAGTATTTAGTCATATTCATCCATCTTGGAGAAGAGGATGTGGTAGAGGAGCAAACTTTGAGAAGGGCTAGTAGCTGGGGTTTGGGAAACAAGGAGATTGCTTGGTGGGCTTCCAGGCACAAGTTTATATCTTCCTTGGAGGTTTCTACCAAAGTGTGGATCTCAACTAGCAAGGGTTTGGATTGGATCTTGAGGGATCTTGTAGAACTATTACTTGCTTTGTATTTGGTTGTAATCGGGAAGGCCTTACAGCTTGATACATTGCATGTAATCAGTTATTTTATGAGTATAGAGTTGTGATTTGGTATTATATCTTGCATTTTTGTCATGTTTTTCCTATGTGGTATTTTTTCAGGTGCTAGGACATCTCCTTTGGGGATTCTCCTGCCTTGCACTGCATCATATATATAATGATAGTATTATATTTGTGGATTAGTATGTGTATAAAAAATTTAACATTAATTTTTTGTTTCATGCAATTCAATCTAAAATGTTAAAATAAAGTTAAAGTTTGCATATATAAACATGTTGGATATTTCTATAAAAAAATTACAAATCATTTTTTCAACGAAATGATTAGGTATAGATAAAATCAAACCTTTATAATTGCATTGGAAGTTAAAAGGTCTAACTAATGTGAACTTTTTGAATAAAATAATCAATTAAAATATGTAATACTTTTCAAATGAAAAAACTCTCTTTTATGAAAATATTTGAGTGAACTTCACTATTACTCATACTATAAATTATGAATGTATCTCCTGCAATGTTAATATAAACTAAAATTCTAAAAGGATGATTGGTAAATTATTTTTGCACAAAAATATTGGCAATCATCTCAGTATGTATATATTTACCTCTCTATCTCTATACCTTTGTATTTATTCCTATACTATATATATTTCACTCTAACTGCCCATATATTGAATTGGCTACATGATGTTCCACAATTCGGTTTACACATTGCACAACAGGGTGCAATTGCTAGTTAAGAGTCATCATATTGGAGAAGTTGATTTGTGAAAATAGATTTGAATACATCATGATTCTTTAAAATGATGAAGCAAAAAGAAATTCATCCATCTTTCAAGAAAATAATTGATTCCACTATTCTTAACATATGAAGTAACCACATAACTTTGCATGTTAGCCCTAATTTTGGTAAGATTACCTAGCTTTTAGAATTTTAGGATGAGAAATGTTTAAGGTGGATAGGAAAATCATTTGGCCTTTATGGGTTTGCTAATATTGTTACCTTATATAAATGTAGGCTGGTGTGTTCTAGATTTTGTGTCAATGTGGTGGATAGAGAATCCTTATCAAACTCTATTACTCTCAATACTAGATTGGGAGGGTAGTGGTGAGGGGGGGGAATCCCAAGCTATTGTTTATGAGAATGTTGGGCTGTAGTGCTAGATATGTTCTAAATTTGGTCATGTGGTCTTCGATTACAAAGTCCCTCATCCAAAAGACAAAGATAAAGTGAGATCCAAAGGGTTGTGAAGGAGAAGGTTGTAGAGGGTGGGTCCTCATCTTCACCTCCCCCTAAGACCTCCAATGTGATGAGGGAAGATTCCAATGTCCAGGTGAACCTTGAGTGTAGGGAGGTTAGTCCTAAGGAAAATGATCCCAATAATAATTTTATTGGTGACTAACCTTTTATGCAAGGCTTAAACGACTTGCTAAAAACCCCAAATAGTGCTATAAAGTATAGAGTTCTAATGTAAGGAAAAAATCTAGAAGAAGGTGAGATTTAGTGTACCGATGGTACTTGTGTGGAGGTGCAAGGTAAATTTAGCAATAGGATTGTTTCAAACAACATAGAAGATTGAGGTGTTCCAAAGTAACTATGTTGGGGTGATAGTTCTTTCCCTTTCACCCCTAAAATAGGGGTGCAGAATGCTCCCTCAACTTCACCCCTCGAGTAGAAAAACCAACGAGGTGGGTGGTGGACTTGTAGAAAGCCTCTCATCCCCCTCCTCACTGATGGAAAGTGATAATGGAGAATGACAGGTCCCAAAGAAGAGAACAAGAGGAAGTAAGAAAGTTGATGTTAGGAATGAGGTCAAATATGGAATACCCTCAAGTAGAACCATGAGGAAAAAGAAGATTGCAAGTGGTAGCCAATTGACTTTGGATAACTCTACTAAAGGAAAGAAATGTAGTTCCACCCCTGGAACATGAGAGGGTTGAATACGTTGACCCTACAAGTCTTGATAAATTCATGATTTTATAATGGTGTTGTCATTGATTGATAACCAGTCGAAGGAAGGAAATGTTACAAGGTAACATGGTCACCGATAGAAGAGTAAATAGGTATACATACATGTGAGTACTAAGACTAATCCACCACCAACATATAAACATGGAGGTTAGTTAATCATCGATCATCTACAAGGTGAGTCACCATGGATGTGACATGACATGAGAAAATTTAGAATAGATGTGACAAAAGAAAGAACAAAGTAGTGCAAACAAGGACTAAGGCTACACATAGACTCATAAAAGGACTGACAGGGCTACCAATCTAGATCCTAGGAATAGGGGTCATAGGTTTTCTATGAATGAGTCAGATATGCAATTTAGAATTTGAATTCAAAGTTTAGCGGGATTCTTGTCATGGGTAATCATTCCCTTATACTATGGAGTACATAAAGGTGCTCAAATTTGATTTTGAAATATAGAGGAGAATGCAGAGAGATTGGTATGAACACAATTGTGAAGAGTAGAAATTATTATAAGAGTAATAGTGGATAGTTTTTGAAGTGCAATCTAGCAAAAGAGCATAGTTGTAGAGAGAGTGATACAATAGATGGGTTGTTTCAAACAATGAAGGTAAATGGTAAGATTGAAGTGATTGCAAAGTAAAAAAGGAGATTAGAACATCTTCAAGGATACATAGTGAGGATCTATAAGGAAAGACAATGATATGTTTAGATCACACACTTAGACAACTTTTTAGCCGTTGCATCTATTTGTAGCTCTTAATAGGGAAAGCTTCATTATTAAGATTTTGTAAATCCTCTAACAAGGTATCTCCCAGAAGGAGATTTGTAAATCCTCTAGCTAGGTAGCTCTCATAGGGTTTTGTAACACTAACAAGTTATATACATTCTTGACATGACATGTTTCCAAAAGAAATAGTTGTAGCTCTTAACCGGGAAACCCTTTACATGGGTTAGTGGTGTATTATCCGCACTACAGTTTTCATCCTCTCATTGAGGGTTTCTAGATAAAATTATTTTTATTATTTGATGAATGTTTTTATGTTTGAGTTTTCGTGCTTTTATCTTACTTCTTTTATCATAGTTCAAGCAGTTAAGTGGTCATTGTTCATCTTGGTTAAAATAGTAAAGAAGAAAACCCATTTGATTGTTTGTATTGATTCCCACCACACTCCCCCACCTCAATATTGTTTGGGACCAAAAAAAATTGGTATCAGAGCTCATACCGTAAATACAACAAGCCTGACAGGTTGAGGGTGGATCCAATGGAAACTTATAGATTACAAATGTAGCTCAATGAAGGACTTGACACCATTGAATATTTGAAAAAAAAATTGAGGAAGTCTTTGACCAAAAGGAAGAAGCTGATGATAAATTAAGTGAGAGTTAAGAGGTCATATAATAGCTAGAAGAACATAGTGGTTCTAAAGAGTATTTGACGTGATGACTAGGAATGATAAGTTGAGGGAAGTCATTGCTTAAATGAGTAGAGAGAAAGAATAAGTGACAAGAGAGGTGAGAAAATTCCAAGATGAACAAGAAGATTCCATCTCAATTAGAGATGAAGATGAAGTAGTGGCCAAGAGAAAGGACACACAAAAGAATGAGCAAAGCAATCATCCTCACATAGAATAGTCCACATAGCTAACTGAGAAAGTAATAAAGATAACATAAAATCTTAGGAGTATAGATGAAAGGAATAAAAATTTGAGAAATTCCAATGAGAACTTGGAGAAAATATATGTGCAATTGAGATCCCAAAGAAAAAATAAGGGCGTAGTTGGTCTTGGCTATGAAGGTGACAACAAGAATAGAGAAGATGAGACCTCATGAGAGAACCTAGACAATAGAAGACCAATAAAAACATCTCCAAAAGGTAAGAGAACTGCTAAACCCACTTTTTATTACTATAGTAACAAAAGACATACATCTAGCATGTGTTGGTTTAAGTAGATAATTCTTGTTAAGGAATGTACCTTTGATTGGGACTGCAAAAATTTATATCTCTATGGCCATACAAAATAATAGTGCATATCTCATTTCAATAAGAAGAGAATAGATGGGTGTTTCTACTATTGCAAGAAGTATGGACATAAAGCAAAGGATTGTAAAGCAAGAGCAAGATCTAACCAGTCATCTCCAAAGGCAATGAATCTCATTGGGAGAGACAAGTTTCATGCACTAGTTTGCATGACATGTGGAAACAATGGTCATCCAACAACACAATGCAGGCTAAGGATGAATCAAAGGAGAAACATCAAACCATGGAAAGGTACTAGAGTGACATGCTATAAATGCTACAAAATTGGTCATCTTGTAACAGATTGTAAAAGTAGTAGACAATCAAATAGAAAGTCTCCAGTTGGTAAGGAAAAGAGAAAAACTATTAATCAACTAGAGAAGGAATTCCCCAAGAGTTGGAAAAAGAAGATTGGAGTAGTAGAGTCAATGAATACTAATGAGGTCATAAGCTCACCGATTATTGGTGAGACCTCATAGACAAACTAATCTAGTCAAGCTTAGAGGTGTTATAAAATAGAAGATTAAATCTCAAATAAGTCCCCTAGTCTAAATTGATAATTCGTGGTAAAGAGAAATAATGCTAAAGAAAATATTCCACTGGTACCCAAGCCCAACCTAGTGATCATAGAATAATGATGAAAAGTGATTGTTGAAAGGAATATTAAGAGCATTAATGATATATTTCTAGTGGTAGGTCAAGAGTTTTCTAAGCATTATAACCCTAACATTATAATTTCATGACATAAATATGCACATTGCAAGTCATTAGTCACTTTTCAAGATTGAAATCATTCATGATTTCAAAATTGTAAAACCCTCAAAGCTTAGTGTGAAATTTTGAAAGAAAAGATTGCAAGAAGAATCTTACATAATCCAACATAGCAGAAAATCGAGAGATAAGAAAGAGCACAATGAATGAAGAGATAATAGAGGTTACTATGATCAATGCCAAAAAGAGTGATCATCCTAACAATAAGGGAATAATATGAAAAGGGAAGGATTTGGCAAATGAAATAGGATTTTCATCTTTGTGTGATGATGTTCTACTTATGGAGGATGTAAGTGCATACCTATAGGTAGAGATACAAGAATTGGGTAATAAAGAAATACACAAGTTGTATAGCTTAGTCTGCTCATAATGAGTCCTGAAGGATGAAAACAAAGACCTAGAGAAGTCAACGCTAAGTAGAGAAATAGATATACTTGATTTCTTTCATAAAGAATGGGTAAGATTTTTTTAAAGCCAAATCCATGAACAAAATATGTGGTTATATAAGCCTCATAAGATAACAAAGGCTCTAGTACAAAAGTTAACTATATCTAATGTGAATGGAATTGATTTATCCATGAATGCCATATTGGCAAAACAAGTGGCTACAATCACCAAAGGGAATTTGACCTAGGATGCAATGGGATGCATAGTGAATGAGATTCTAGATCTCAAGATAAGGTATGTGGTAATGGTAATGGGGTAAAAATTGTGTCACCGTAGAAGGGAAAATAAAACCTATATAGTAACATAGCTTACAGAGCATTCCAAGCCATTCAGAACTAAACATTGATTGACTTATGTGGATACTTGCACTGATAGATGATGAAAAATCTAGGTAAAATCATGAATGATCATAAAGATCAAACTCTAAGATTTGGTTTGATATTAGTTTGCATATTTATCTATCTTAGGGGAGAGTTCCTAGGGTCCCCACTGTACAAGTGGAGAGAAGACCAACCTATAACCATACAGCTAAGTGAGCTCAATAGGAAATCAAAGGGCAAAGGAAATACCATAAAATGGGATTATTTCAAGAGTTTCTAGAAGGAAATGCATCAATGAGAAAGGATTCCCACTAGTCTTGTGGAAAATTATAAGAATGATTTTTTTTAAAGTGCATTGTATGTGTAGTTCAACCAAGAATCTACTTGTTGACATTCTTTGGATATGAGTTTAGAGAAGAAGAAGAAAATACATACATAGAACAGTTATTGGCAATGGAAGAAAGGTCAATTTTGCCAAGGTTTGACACCTGTACATAAATAAGGAATAGACTTCTCACATACAAGAAGAAAGCTGAGGAAAGGATCCCATAGAGGGTAATGAGAAGCCAAGTCCCAAAGCCATCCAAGAATGCACCATTTAAAGTAATGAGTACTGAGGAAATGGAATCTAAATTAGAAAGGAGTATGTTACACAAGTTTCAAGTACACATGGAGCATAGAGGTTCACCACTAACACAACCAAAAAAAGACTCATCATAGACTGAAACTAATAAAGAAGTAGTAGGAGAAATGGTAATTGAAAAGGTAGTAGAGGAATTTGAAGTAGAAAAGAATTCAAAGATATGTAATAAGAAAAAGAAACCAGTTTTTGTTGATGAAATTATAGAGACAATTGTTAAAAATCATAATTACTTCATATTGAAGAATATATTTTCTAAGTGTTCTAAGGATAACAAGAACAAATCCATAAGGATCGTATTTACAAGTATGAGAGAATCTAGTGGGAAACTAGAAGATGTTGGGGTATGGATGCCCAAAGAGTTGAGAAAAATAATCAATGAAAAATGGAGCATTTGTACAATTTTTTTTGGAAAAAGGGTACAAAAATCCTTGACCAAAATGAGACCAAAGATATCAAAGATACACAAAATATTGTGTATAGAAGTAGATAGAGGCAAGTTTAGAAACACCAAGGACATGATTGATATCATAACCAGTCATATCAACCAAGATCAAGAAAGTATATCTCATTACTGGAAATACATTTCTCATGAGATAGATAAGTATATTGAGAAAAATCAACCACAAGGAAGCACGAAGGAACCATATGGTTCACAAATCAAAGAAGTAGATAAAGCTAAAGAAAGGGTTAAAGAAAAAAATGACCTAAGACATGCATAGGTAAGGAAGGACAAAGAGATGAAACTCCTAGTCCTCAAAGGAAGGAGGAGAAAAAATTGGAAAGTAAATAGGAGGAAACTGATGTGACTCAAGTAGATTTTGAAAAATCTCAATTAAAGGAGAATGTCCTAGTCACTCAAAATATAAACATTGAATGATAGGATGAGACCCCATTGGTCACATAGGACAGTGAACAAGTCACTGAAGATAAACTAAAGTCACCAAAAGGTATGACTAAGTAACATATTAATGATAATATCAAAGTAGAAACTATTATAGTTGAATCCTTAATAGATAAGGATAAAATAGAAAAGGACAAATGACTTTAACTTATATAGGTAGATGATGAGGAACCTCCATAACAAGAGTCCAAGGAACTAGAGAAAGTGCCATAGTTATCACTGAAGATATATACATTTGATCTTGAAATGGAAGAAGCGCAACATGAGGAGGTAGAGACAACAGGAGTAGGTCCAACAACCTTGAGATCCCAAGTGTCAAAAATTAGGACACTTGGACATAAGAGAAAAATGAGTGCTCCAGACATATAAAGAACTATAGGTGAAAAATGTGAAAGGAAGAGAAGAAGACCAAGAAGAAAGATGAGGACATCTTTATTGTCATCCTCATTTTATTCAAGCTTGGAAGATGAAGGAGAAATATTTGAGATACATATATAGAAGAAGAAAATAAGACAATAGATGGCATCATTGTTGAGAAGAAACCAATGATAAAAGACATGGATCTGGATGAGATAAGTGAGTATAAAAAATGAAGTCATAAGAAACTCAATAAAGAGAGCAAAAAGAAGAAAAGGGCCAAAACAATGGTAGTTACTAGGGATATAATTGTATAATTAGTCTCTGATACAACATATGATCAAGATACAAATCTAATCAGTCAACTTACTACCTTAGTTGACAACACCAAAGAGGAACTAGGTACTATTGAAGATCTAGTCGAGAAAATTTTTGAAGCCAGAAGAATAGAGAAATTCATAATCTGTTACAACTCAAGAAAGCCACTATACAGGAAGAGATAATATGGTAGAGACATTGAAGGCCACAACATTGGTGCTACAAAAGGCATCTGATCCAAGTTCACTAACACTACACTTAGAGAAGACTTTACAACAAGCTCAATAGGAGCTCATTTTCATTGAAGAGTATATACAATGTAGTCACTTACTCTACAGTTGACTATTTATCCAAGACATAAGGGATAGTCCATCATATCCATTAGATCAAGGAAGAACAAGACAAAATAACCATATGACTTATGGATGTGTAATGCATACTATCACCCCTGATATCCATCCTACAAGGATACATTACTGATGTAGAAGCACTGATCACTAGAGCATTGGTCAGTACACTTGACAGGATTGAAGAAATCTTGGAAGATATAAGAAATGATACTCTTTCACTCACAAACCTTAAGGCATCATGGGAAGCCCATATTGCCAATACACAAATTCAATACAAGGATGTATTTGATAACCAGTAATACCCTTTGTTAGTGATGACAAAAATTGGGAGATAAAAGAAAGGGTGGGGGAAGAGAAAAATGGAGAGGTGAATTGTAGAATCAAAGAGGCGGATGAAAACCAAGAGAATAAGGAGAATGAAATAAAAAGGGAAAGAATGAAGATAATAAAAATAGGGGAGATGGGAGATGAATAGAAGGTGATTCCACCAAAGGGGGAAAAATGAGGAGAACAGACAGAAAATTTGAATTAGAAAAATGTGAAGATAACCCAGGCCAAGGGAGAATAGAGTGATAACACAAAGGCCAAGAATGGAAAAGGAAAATGTCAAGGTTAAAGAGAAAGGTACACAACATGAATAAGTTAGCATACCTTTAGGGGGAAATCTAAAAAAGAATGGATAAGTCCATACATTGGATCAATGTCTTCTACCAATAAAAATGGATGAATGCTAACATAATGCAATTTGATAAAAGAAAGACAAGAATATGTTACATATTAATAGAATAGAAAAAAAAACTCCATTAATTCCAAAGGGGGAGATTGTTGACCCCACAAGTCTTAATAAATTAATGATTGTATAATAATGTTGTCATTGATTAGAAACCAATCAAAAGAAGGAGATGTTACAAGGTAACGTGGTCACCGATAAAAGAGTAAATTGGTATTTATACATGTGAGTATAAGGACTAAGCCACCACTAATAAATAAAAAAAGAGGTTAGTTGATCATAGATCATCCACAAGATGAGTCACCATGGATGTGACATGACATGAGAACAATCAGAATGTATGTGATAGAAGAAAGAGTGAAGCAACCCAAAGAAAAAAGATTGAGGCTATACATGGACTCGCAAAAGAACTTGCAAGGCTACCAATATAGACCTGGAGTAGGGGTCATAGGTCTTCTTTGAATGCATCATACAAGGAACTCAATATTTGAATTTAAACTGAGTAGAATTCTTGTCATGGGTAATAGTAGATTGACACTGTAGAGTGCATAAAGGCACTCAAATTTCATTTTGAAATATAGAGGAGAATGGAGAAAGATTGTTGTGAACAAATTTGTTAAGAGTAGGGATTACTATAAGAGTAATAGTGATGATTTGTTAAAAGTGCAAGCTAGAAAAAGTTTGTAGTTGTAGAGAGAGTGATACAATAGATAGATTGTTCCAAAAAATAAAGGAAAATAGTGAGAGTGAAGTGCTCACATAGTATACAAGGATATTAGAGAATCTTCGAGGATACACAATAGAGATATATAAGGCATGACAATATTATCTTTAGGTCACACACTTAGATTACTTTTAGCCATTTCATCTAGTTGTATCTCTTAATAGGGAAATACTCATTAGTAAGATTTTGTAGATCCTCTACAAGATATGTCTTAGAAGGAGATTTGTAAATCCTCTAATTAGGTAGCTCTCATTAGATTTTGTAACCATACAAAGTTATATACATTCCTGACAGGATATGTTTCTACAAGAAATAATTATAGCTCTTAACCAGGAAACCCTTTACATGAATTACATAGGCTAGTGGGTATATTATCCCCACTATGGTTTTCATCATCTCATTGAGGGTTTCCACGTATAAATCTTTGTGTCACTTGAGGAATGATTTTGTGTTTGATTTTGTAAGTTTTTATCTTATTACATTTATCATGGTTCTATCAGTTAAATGGTTATTATACGGCTTGGTTAAAATGGTAAAGAAGAAAATTGGTCAAATTATTCGCACTGATTCAACACCCCCCATCCTCTCAGTATCAGTTGGGACCAACCAAATACCCTCAGAAAAAATATTCTCTTAAACAAATAATCTTTTCCATGAAGATTGATGTTCTAGTGATTCAAGTAGTCAAAATATCTTCCACTACTTTTTCCAAGTTAGCAAAGAAGATTTGGTCTAGTTCTATGTGTAATTATAGTGAAGCTAAGGGAGCTTCTGGGAGATTTGCTAAATTTTGGAATTATGGTGTTGCCTTTAGGAGGTTTTTTATTAGGCACATACACTTCATAGCTATTAAACATAATTGTAGTGGTTACACTTGGTACCTTTTTACATATATGCCCCAAATTTGAGAGTGGGAAGATTGATCATCTAGAATGAAATATCCAACTACATGACTAACCAAAAGGAGAAAATATTTATGTGTATGGGGAATTTCAACTCCCCATTTTATGCTTCTAATAAATGGGGTTGAGTGGTTGAATTTATGGCTAGTATCCAAGATTTGACAAATTTTATCACTATGAATGACCTTCAAGATGTGGACCTTAAGGGAACACCCTTTATCCAATCTAATAATAGGAAAGGCCAGGATATCATGTTAATGAGGAAAAGCCAAGATGTCATGTTAATGACCTCCACTTTGTCATCTCTTCCTCAAAATGATTCTAATCATGCTATGATTATGTTTATTTGGACAGAAGGTCTTTTCTAGTGGTCCATGACCATTTCGCTATGAAATTATGTGGAATATCATTTAGATTTTAGAAGTTGTATCTCTAAATAGTGGAGTATATCTATAGAAGGTACAAATATGTATTGTTTAGCCAAGAAACTAGAAAATGTTAGAAGGAATGCAATAGACGAGTAATAAATCCTTCAGTGATATTTTTAAGAAAAAAAGGGGAAATTTAGGAAAACATTAAGAAGGTCCAGCAAACCATGGCTAATGGAGGTGATGTTTTGGAAATATAGGGAGGAAGAATATTTTCATATAAAATGGAAGGAAAATATTGCTAGAGAATAGGTGTACTGGAAGCAATGGTCTGGAATCCAGTGGCTTACATAGGGAGATAGGAGTACCTCCTTTTACAGATATTCCTCCAAGCACAAGAAAAGGAATATTATCCTAACTCTATAAGATAATAAAAATAACACTTTGGACAAGAAAGAGGCTATAGGGAGATGGGTTGTTCAATTATTTTTTGAGACTTATACTAGACCTAATAGAAGGATTGATCCAGAGGTAAGGATAACTCCCATTTATTCAATGCCCAGTGTGTTGAATGCTAAAGATAGTGACATTATATTCATCCCTATCACTGAGGAAGAGGTTAGGAAGGTGATATTCTCTATAAGCTAATAAGGACCCCCCTCATCCTTTTTCTAGAAGTTTTGTGAGATCATCAAGGTGGATTTGGCCAGGGCTACTAGAGAGTTGTTTAGGATAGGTAAGTTATTGAGAAAGTTAAATAAAACTTTTATTGTCCTTGTCCCTAATGTGTTTTGATTAAGTAAAAATAGGTTTTAAAGGACCCAAAACCTTTAACAACGTATCAAGAAGTAATAACAGTATAACAAGAGAAGTCTGAAATGAAACATAGAAAGTCAAACAACATAGAACACAAACTAATAGGCCTCATAGAGATCAAATTCCAACAAAAAGAAAGAGGCCAACCAAATACAAAGTTGAAAGAAACAACAAAAGGACAACAAAAAACTAGCACCTAGACAACTACGTAGTCTGCAGCAAGTCAACAACTTGATCCACCAGAATGTGCATGTTCTCCACAGTAGCCTTCATTTCCTCCATCCTCCTTTCATCCCCAACCTTCTTGGAATGAGCCCTTGTGCACTTACTTGGTCCCTAGTTCTTAGTCACTATAGGTGAATCCTGCCCTTTTTCCTACTCAACCTTTTTCAAAAGATTGCTAACATTATCTACCACTATCTTTAATATGTTACTATTATGCTCAGCCATCTTCTTAATCATTTTTTCAATATTACCTATTTTGGCCTCTAGACTCTCTAGCCTCTCGTAAAAATCAGTGTTAGCCTTCTCCAAGACCCTATTTTTATCTTCAAACATAGGGACCTTTTTCATTAGATTTTTCACCTCTTCAAAATTACCAATTACTTCTGATAACTGGTCAATATGTTGACCCAATGTGTGTTCCCCTCTAGCCATCTTACTAATCTGCTCAAAATCCTTTAAAATAATCTGCATTTGTTGTTTTAGGTTCACAACTTCCTTTGAAATGGTCCTAAGATTACCAATAAGCCCTCTTGTAACACCCATCTCCCTCTCATTCTTATTATTATCAAGGAATTGATCCTTCTCACCCAAATTCTCTTTTTCCAGAGCCATATCCTTGCAGAAATTCTCAACCCCCTTCTCTTGAACCATTGTCATTTTGCTTTTCCTTTCCATTCTATGAATAAGAATTTCCTCATCTAAGGGAACCAAAACCCTATCCTCATTCTGGCTCCTATTCCGTGAACCCTTACCTCCACTTCCTTTCTTCTGAGAGCCCCTCCTCTATCCCTCATCAAAATCACTATCTCGATTAGAATCACTCCCCTTAGCTTTCTTATTCTTCTTCTGAAAACTGCAACCAACACCCACTTTCAAACTCATACTACCCTCCTCCACATCATCCTCAATATCTGAATCATAGCCTTTCTTCGAGACACTGCCCTCTATATCATACTCAACCGCCTTCAAACTATGCCTAGGTTTGTCTACCCTCTTTGATTTTAGCAAGTTCATTATGAGTACTATTAAACCCTCATGGCACACATGATCCTCATTTGGGTCTTTTTGAATTGCTCAGATAGAATTATCCAGCGATTGTCTAAGATAGAAGGGAAAATTGAGCTTGATATTATGCCTAAAATGGCTGGTTAACATAAAATGATAACCATAAAGCTTCATGAAATGACAATCCAAAGTAAGGTATTCAATTATCACAAACAACAAAAATCTCCAAAGCCATGAGATAGAGGCAAAATTATAGTAAGAGTTACCAATTTTTACCAGTCGATTACATTCTTTAGTAGAGCATATGAATTCATCAATTGCCCTATCTAAGAGCTTAATATCATGGTAGAAGTTGATACCCTCCATGTCTAGTCCTATGGCTTCCACAATAATCTCTTTTGATACCTCCATTCTCTAATTTCCAACAAGGATTGACCCATCCTTCCATGTCTCGATGAATTTCTAGGTGATAGCAAGGCTATTCCCTCTAAGCTTTTCCATAAAAACTGGTAAAAATTATGTGCTTCAAAATTTCCCACACCTCCTTTTTCTGATTCCACTCCTTGCAGCTAGTTGTTTTAACTCTCTTCTATTTCCCTCCCATATTCTTCTCACCAATGTCAAAACAATGATCTCTTAGAAAGACCATGTCCAGGAGAAAGTCAATATCACAATCGAGAGGCACAGTGGTAACTGAAACCCATAATTCGTGTGGCATAAAGCACTCCATTCTAGAAATTATAACTTGCCACTCCATGCTAGAAATCAAAACCCCCCCCTTTCCAAAAGTGTCCAAAGCATAAATGATAATTACTGACATGATCATCATTAATATAACATCTTTAGCTACTACACATTTTATCATAATTAATAAATAGGCGATCTTCAAGATGTTGGAATTTATAAATGGGAAATATACTTCTGAGAGGGGGGGTGAATCAGAAGTATTGAAATTTTACCAATAAAACTTTTAACATCAATCAATACATGCATAAAACATATTGAAATAACATGAAAAGTAGAAGCATGCATGTAAACACTTGACACCAGATATGATCACCAAGAAACCCTCCAAAATGAGAAGGTAAAAATGGGGTGGGGATGACACCCACAAATTTTACTACTGCAGCAATAATGTAACTAGTTAAGGTTACAAATTTTGACCATGAGCCATGGTCTACCTTATAAAAGGCCTACCCTATTAAAGGCTTACAAAGGATGGTTAGATCCGACCCTGTTAAAGCATTTTACACCCTACTAGAAGTGTACCTATTTAAAGGATTTTTAGAACATTCACTTGGAATGTCACCCTGTTAAAGGATTTCTCAATGGTTGTTAAACCAACCTAAGTCCATAGGATTTCATCCTACTAATACAATTGTTAGAGAGTATAGTAGAATGTTTGATCTAACTACTTACAATATGATATATCTAATTTTAGATCCTTTTTTTGTCTAATCTGATCCTCACTGATCTGATATGAAGCTGTTGTAATGCTGATCCTCTGTTCTGTTAACTGGTTCTACAATTATGTCCTTCTTCTAAGTCACCTTTTTTGTTCTCTAATCAATTCAGTCCTTTTCTACTTCTATTCTTTGCTCATATTCAATATCTCTATCATATGAATTATGGGGCTTCAATCTTCCCATAAATATTTCATGACTTAGGGTTAGGTATGAATCTACGGCTGAGATTCAACCTTTTTTCCTCTTTACCATTCCATTTTTCTGATTGGCTACATGTTGATTGCATAGGGAATCAACTAGATTTGATCTTATCTCTAAGGCTTCAAAATCTATCCATTAGCTGGCATGCAAATAGTTTACATATTTTTTTGTGCCTTCACAAACTTCCATGTCAATTCTATGTTGCTCGGCACTTGCTGATACTAGTGCTCGACACTTGAACTTGCTCGGCATCTACTGTTCACTCGACACTTAAACTTGCTTAGCACTATCTATTTTCTCGACACTTGAGTGACTCAACTCTTACCATATTTCTGTCTAGCTTGGCACTTATTGCAACTCAACATCTATATTATACTCGGCATATATTACTAGCTCGACATGAACTTAGTAAATAACTTAAGTGTGTTGACACTCAATTGTCAAAACCATTCTAAGACCAAAAATCTCCCCCTTTGATATGAGTGTCAAAAAAAATTAAGTATACATGATGAATTTAATCTCCTTGAGTATAATGTATTTATGGTTCGGCATGTACAAAACTTTAAAAATTGTTTTTGTGAAAGACTATATACCTCAAAAACTTTGTATCTCTCTTTGAGCTGATGTGCCTCCTTTTTGTATCCAATTTTTTTTTGAGTGGATTTGCCTCATGCTAATACTCTTTGTTTTCAATCTGATACTCTTTACTTATCTGATGTACTCTATTTATGCTCTTTGCGTTGTTTTCTCTCCCTTTGTGTGCTATTTTCTCTGTTTGCTTTTATCTCCCCTCTTTTTACATGTCTCCCCCTTGTAGATTTGTCTCCCCCTAGCTTTTGTCTCTTTGATTATCTCCCCCTTTTAAAAATATTTCTCGCCCTTTTTTACACTTATGTCAAAGGGTCTATACACTAATTATGTATTTAGCCAAAAAGGTCTTATTTACTTCCATCACAATTTTCAGAGGAACATCCCAATTTTCTATTGCAACATCTAAGGATTTAATTTGAATTGTTTTCTCTGCTACAAGGTGAACTGAGCCATCTAAAGTTCAAAGATTTGAATATTTCTTCAGTACTATTTCAGCATAGGCTAGTTCTTTTTGGAGAATTTCCATGTGGGGGTCAGGGAGGCTTGAATTTGAACTAACTTGGCTCTTGTGTTAGCCTCTTATGTTGTTAGTACATCTATTTCCTTTTGTGTGTGAAGCATTGTATTGAAGTGTTTTTCACTCTAAGCTGGATTTTGTGACAATTGCATGCCAAATATTTTTAGGTTTCTTTCCAGACTCAGTATTTGTTGGCTTGTCTCTTGTGTGAAGATTGTGGGGTCACACAATTTAGTGTGTAGTGAGAATATATTCTCAAGTACCTTCTTTACTTTTTCAATTTTATTAGCCAGCTCTACTTGAGATAGTGCTATTTCACTAGATATTTTCTCATTTACCTTGACTTGAAACTTCTTCTCAAACCATTCCATGAGTTTTACATTGGCATCGTGGTCTTTACTCGTCACCTGGTCCACTATTTCTGATAGTTACTCCAATATGGGTTTGGTTTCATCAGGTGTTTACAAGATGAAGGCATCTAAAAGGATGTCTTTAATCTCATGAAATTTTTGCTTTTGTTTATACTCATTCCTAAGTATCTCTTGCTTCTTCTTTCTTTCCAATGCCTTGTGCATGATATTAATCTGTTCTAGGTTCATGGTTGCATAGTCATATTTTGGTATAACTATTTCCTCATCTAATGTTGGGTCTCCATAGTGAAGTACCCTTGCAACCTTAGTTGAGCTTGAGCCTGGTGTAGAAATTTGGAGTGGTATAGCATCAATGCTCGACTTCTAAAGGATTTTGGTAGGAGTGCCAATAGTTGGTAAATTAACCAATGCCTGAATGGATTCCTACTCCTTTTCTTTTGGAACGTCCTTTTCTACATCTATCCTACCTTGATCAATCATAATTATTTGTGGAGCACCTTGTGTTTGTGTAGTAGGTGCAAAAGCATCTGTCTATCCTATTTGTTCCTTTGTGATCTCCTCTATTGTCTTAGTTTGTTGTTTAATCATAACAACTTTGACTATGGTATCAACCTTTGCTTTCTTCTGATGTTTTCTCTTGAGGTTGTCCAATAGTAGCTGTAGCGATGATAGAAGGTAATTCTTGTGTATTCACCTTATCCCTAGTTATGTTAGCTACTGCCTTTTCTAATTCATCTACACTAACCAATATTGGTTTATTACACAATTGGGCTTGTAGTGTTGATTGGTGTAGTGCCTGCCCCTAAGTCACATTTCAGTTAGCATTGCCAAACTCTTTTAGGCCAGTTTTATACTTGATGTTTAGTAGCTTTACTTTCAGATTTTTAGATATTGTTTCGGATTTAGTTGATTATATGATGAGATTACTTGGTACTCTATATTTCATGCATGTATGATGATTATTTAGTGTTTTTAGTTATCGATGATGATTAGTTAGATGGTTTATTATCACATGTGTCTTCTTATGGATACTTACCCCATACTACATGTGTATGGTGCACGTGTTTGCTTTCTTTATGTATGGCATTTCTGATGTGGTTAAGTAAGGGAGTCGTAGTCACCTGCTAGTCAGGATCTACACGATGCACCACTTCCTGTCGCTGCTTGTTTAGCTTAGAATATTGTGTCTATACATGTATGGATTTTATGCAGATTACAAGTACTAGGTATCGACTTCCTTGAATTGCCAGGATGAGCATACCCTATCGCATTATCTCAATGGTAAGAGAGGGGAGATAAATCTTAAGTCCAAATCCTAAACCTTTAAGCCATTTGTCCTAATTGAAAATTAGGACAAGTATCTGAGTTAGTACCCTCCAAATGCGTCGGATGATGTTAATTCATGATTATAACCCTTTAGTTTGATTTTGTATGTGCTCTTCTATGATGGGTTTTCATATGTTGCTTAATGAGTCCTTGATGTATTTTCTATTAATTAAGTCTAATTAAAAGATTAATTAATGATTTAATTTAATGGAAAATTATTATGACAAATCTAATATTTAATTATATTTAATTAATTGAGAAATTAATTAAATAAAAAGAATAATATTTTGGAGATAAAAGTTTAAGGATAAAATTAGAACGTGATAATATTTAGTTAATTTAATAATAATATATTTAGAGTTCATTTTTAAATAAATGCTAAATATTATTATTAATTGAATTAATAAATATTTTATCAGTTAAGTTTCTAAAATGAATTAAAAATGCAAAAGATATTAAACTATTAAAAGATTCTAGTTCGCATGATGTATGCATGAGGATAAAATATGAGAAATTAATTAAAAAGATAAAATAAGAGAAAATAATAATGTTATTTTAATTTTATAAAGTGCACATGAGATTAAAGTAATAAATTAATTGAAAATAGAAGTCAAATGGAAAATTAAATAAAGTTATTTAATAATTCATTTAACGTGCATTAACAGACAAAGCAAAGATTAATAAAAGTTAATTGGAAGTTGAGTCTGGTGAGCGGAGAGTTCTCTTGGGTGAGCGGAGAGTTAGTGCCTCAATTTGAGGAGAAAACTCCTTATCACAACTTTGGGGTTCATTTTTTAGGGACCACAAATTTTGGGAGATGAATTTTGGAAGTGAATTTCTGAAGGAGATTTCTAGAAAAGATTTACAGAGAAAAGTTATTGAAGGGGAGCGAATTCTCTCATAGGTTTTCAAGGATTTCGTATTAGCATCGAGATTAGGTAGGGTCTTGTGTTTTGATCGCTGATTATTTATGCAATTTTCTTATTTCCTGTCTTCTTTGTGTCTTGTGTTTTGATCGCTGCTTGTTTACACAATTTCCTTATTTCCTGTCTTCTTCATGTCTGTGGATTGTAGACCTGAATTCTCTATGATGAATGTTTAAACATTTCAATATTAGAATTTATCAGATGCTTGTCAATTTAACTTCTATATACATAGGATTTAAACAGGAAGGGTTGAATCTAGGACTGAAATTCTAAATTAAGAATTTGGATGGTTGATAGTATTTTCTCTATCAAAATAAAGACAGAGACAATTTCAAAATAAAATTATATATATTTATTTGAGGAAAAGATTTGCATTATAAATTTTACATATATATATAAAATCATTCATAAATTAATAGAAACAAATATATATTTTTAAAACAATTAAACCTATGCATGTAATGGGGGTGAGGAAATTGATTTAATAAACAAAATAATATTATTGAGGAGGCAAATTTTAAAGTTAAATGTTTTTTTTTTTTTTTGTTAAATAATATTAATGGGAGGGGTGGGAAACCCCACCCCCCCCCCCCCCTGTACCTACCTGTCAGCGGCTCTACTGTCACTGTCCGCAGAGTACTGCGGTAGCCGCAGACCTACGGCCTGCTACGATTTTAAATCGTAGACATTGCTTTTGATAAATGCATTTTTTTTAATATATATATTTAATAGTAATTAAATTTAGTTTATAAATTTTTTAATTAATTACAATTTTAGTTAGTTTAAATATAATTTAATTAACAATTTTTAATTATTATTATTATTTTATAATTTTAATATTAAAATTTATTAAATTAATTAACAATTAATGGATATAAATTAATAAAGGGGTTGTTAATAAGATTATTTTATTTTATTAATTAGTTTAATTAAATGAAACTTAATTAAGTCTAATTAGTATACCAGAATATATAGTGGAAATTAGACTTATAACTATTGACTTTAATAAAATCTGAATTATTTATATTAGAAGAATGATCATCATTATTTTAATAATTATCTATCCTTTGATTATTTTCAGGGAAATGACTTAATGGGGTAATTTTATATTTAATTTGATGGGATGAATGGGCTTAACTATAAGGATTAATATTTAATCTTTTAAACTCAAAAACTTACACAGGAATGGAAACTAGAAACCTTACTACAAATTAAAATATGTGTTTTCAAGACTTGACCAAACTGAGAGATTATCTTGTTTTCCATGTGTTGTCTATGTTTGGGGTTTGGGTGGTCCTAGAGTGTTGACCAGTTTAGGACGTTTACTAGAGGCTTGGGGGTTATGTGATTGTGATATTATGATGATTTGTTCTTGATCCTTCTAAACCCGACCATGGTGCTATGTTGATATGCTCTATGATGGATGTTTTTACTGTTTATTATTGCTTTCTAGTTTCCTTGTGGGGAGCTGAGGTGTAGGTTATGAGATTCCTGACTTAACCATTTTGAGTCATCGATCAGTTATACTTGGGTTGCTTGTTGAGAACCATTGGATATTGTGACTTATCATTGATGCCTTCAGTTGCTGATAGAGAACTATTGTGATCATTTTGATTATTATTTGATGCTTTCCAGTCGCGTGTATAGGGTTGAGGTGATATTTTTTATTTGTGATTTCATGAGCCTAGGGCAGGTTATCTATGTGTAGTGTCGGGAAGTGGCTTGCAATGGGGGTCAGGGCCCTAAGAGGTTGCCTAGAGAAACCCATTATAGGTTGTTTTAATAAGTGAAAATATCTCACCTAAATACTGACTTAAATGAACCTAATAAGATAATTTTATGTTCTCTCCCATGCCTTGAGTGCTAGTACAGACTAGGATGGGGTAGAGAGAATGCTTGGTTGCGACCTTGCATTCCGTAGTATGCCTCGTTAGTACAAGAGGATACTAGTGGCCGCAGGATCACAAGGGACCCAGGATTCCTAGGAGATTGCTCGGGTAACTTCCAACATGACTTTTGTGATGACACTTTCCCACTTGCATGGTAGGTTTCCTACGTGTCTTTGTGGTGCCTCTTGGTCTAGATGTCTATCTATGTTGGAACCGTTGGGTTAGTATACTTTTAGGATTTCCTAGACTTAGAGAGTATTTGTGTTTCATGTTTTGATATCCTATTTGCGAGTTGAGAATATCTCCTCAGTGCGGTGGGAGTGGACCATTTAGGTTCTACACAGTTGGGTGGTAGTGCTTTTTACTCTTACCATTGAGATCCGTCTATGGTCACCATGGTTGGAGCTTTCTTGGGTGGCATTTACTTTCATTCTGTTCATGGATCATTATGATGGATGGTTAGATTTTATGACAAATGTTTTATCATTATGGATGTATGGATGTATCATATATGGTGAATGATTTCATTTATTTTATTTTACTTTGTATCATAGATTTGAGGATGATGTATCTCTATTTTTACATATGTATATTCTTTTAAGCCTTTCATACCCTGTGACATGTACAGTGGATGATTGAGCATTCCGAATTAATTTTCCAAGAGGCTTTCAGAACAAATGTATATTATATGGACATTGGACTTTCTGATTATTCTTTCATGTGGATGTGGTAGTTAGACTTAGAATTAATTAAATTTAAATGTGACTCAACATCTTGGGATCCTTAAGGAATGTAACCTGTTATGTATGTTTGTTGAGGATTACATGTTATTGCTTCCACTACTATGTGTTATATGTGTATGTTATACTTTCTTACTTTCTAAAAAAAAATGTTTAGCAAACTTAGTAAAACTTTAGGTTAATTCTTTTGGATCCCTTGGCAAGGCATTACAATTGGTCAAGGATCTTCTTTAAATCCTCTGCAGTAAGTGGGTTGATATTCTGTACTGAACTGTTAGTAAGTGGGTTGATATTCTATACTGAACTGTCAGGAACATCCTTCACTATTATACTCTTTGCAAGTGTGTTAGTGTCATGTGGAGGACTCAATGGTGGAAATTGTGTGTCTTGCACACTCTATTTAGTTTGTTTCTCCTCAGCTATTGCCGTTTTATCTTGTTTTTGTGCCTCCTTCTCTATAGTATCTGCCTTATCTTTCCTAGTTTCACCTTCCTTATCATCCTCATCTTCTTCATTGATTCTTCCCTCAAAGGGATCCTCTTCTCCTTCCTTGATAATAGTCAAGCCATAAATTAACTTCCACATTTTTGTGGATTTATTGACAACATCTTCAATGTTGTTTTGAAGAATACTAAATGCCCTGTATTTGGGTGCAAATTTGCTCTCAATCTTCTTATTTTCCTTGGTGATCTGTCCTCTTGTCAACTCTAGCATTACTTGAGCTATGGTATATTCCCTTATTTCCTTCTCCATATTTAGGAAATAATGCCATTTATTCTCAACAATTGAATATAAATATTTGGGCATTGTATTATCAAATTCAAGAGGGGTATTCTTGAATTTTTCCATCATGGCATACATTGATTCTTCAACTTTATTTTGATCTTCTCTACTCAATTTATTAAATTCAATATTTTTCAAACTAGTTAAGTCTACATTTTCCTTAACATTATCAAAAATGTTGCCTAAATCAGACTTAGAAGCATGGCTTACCACTATGAATTGGCTTGTGTCTTCTGACTCGGTTCTTTCATCATCAGAATTTGGTTGTGCAACATATCTTCTTCTAGGTTTCTTCTACACAGGATCTTGTTGCTCAGTAGCCTTCTTCTTTTCTTTGGCCTACTCCTTAGCATTTTGTGTGGTGGCCCTTGTGTTGGCTCTTATAGCTGGAGGTGTAGGCTTTGTAAGGCTTCATTTTGCTACTTTCCTACACTTAGGCTGAGCTATAGGTTGTGTTTTATCCTTCCTCTACTTAGGCTTAGGCTTGGCTAATGCTTCCTCGATTTGTTCCTCCTCGACACCTTCTTCTTCAGCATCTTCTCCCATGCCTTGTGTTAAAGCAAGTGGTTCTTGGCCTTGTTCTTCTTTGTCTTCTTCATCTTCATTATCTTCCTCTTCATCATTTCCTTTAGTTCCCTCTCCAAATTTTTCCTTTAGTTTCCTCACCAACTTATCTTTCTTCTTTAGAGTTGATGTTGTCTTCAACTCCATTTCCACCTTTGATTTGACAACATCATAAGTACCGAAAAGTTTTTCTCCTTCGTCAACTTCTTCTGCAAGAAGTGCAGTGATAGCTTCTAATGCTTCATCAATATTTATTTCATAACCTAATGGCCTTAGCCATCTGACTCTTGGTACTGTAGCTTGGTTGCATGTATAATCAATGTCTACCAAAAATAAAATGTCATTGTAATATCATTCTACCAATGACATAGGAATTCTTAGCCTCTGTTTCATGGATTTCTTGAAATCCTCAAAATAACTAGTCATAACTGACTCAAAATTGTCTCCCATTTGCTCGATGTACTCATTTATTTGCACAGCCACAAACCTATTAGTCTTCCATCCTATCTTACCAAAAGAAGGGAATTCATTTTGAACATAGAAAAATATGCATATCAATATGGAACCAAACTTACATTGAGCACTCTTAGATCTCCTTATTGCTCCTAAGTTATCCATTATTTTTGGTAATTGTAGCTCTGCCAGATCATAAGTATGATCTTTCTTTACATGTTGTATCTAACATCAACTGCTATACATGGTACACTATTTATTCAACTTGACTGATAGAACTTGTGAGATATGACCCTCACTACAAACTTAATAAGTGGGTCCTTGATAGTTTCAATTGTCATTCCTCTCTTGTTCCACTGTGCCCCTATATTTTTCTCAATAACTTCCTTTGAGTCACTTCTTAGGGTCTTGGGCTGATCTAGGGTTGGATATCCTCTAACCCTATGTACAATTCTCTTTGATAGTTTGATAGGTCCTCCTTCTAGCCATATGTAACCATCATGAATTTTTCTTAGAACAATCTTTATCCATTCAGTCTTAAAGATGGTGGGGAATTCTAGGGCACGGGTCAAGCCCTTTCTCTCTACGATCTTAAATTCATCTTTTAGCACTCCATTTTCACATAGTTTGTCATATGCATGGTGGATTTCCATATCTCCAATTACTCCAACCTTGCAATTATAATATTTCCTTACATCATATACCATTACAACCTTGGGTGGAATGACTGATAATGTGCCTGCTGGGTTATTTTTGCATGCAACTTTTGGAATAGCCCTAAAATCTGGTTGCTTTACCTCATTACTGACTAGTTGAACTTCAAATGGTTCCTTGTCCTTAGGATTCTTAGAGCTAGAGACCATCTTGCAAACTAGGGTTTTAACAATTTCAAAACTACGTAACTCAGCACTTGAGAAATACCTTGGATCAATAAAATGATGATCGATTATTGCTGGAATCTATGCAAATGCTTTGTTCTTGCTTGAAAATCACTTCTTCACTCTGCTTGCTCTTGCTTTATGTTTGTAATGACAAAAAATGAGCAAAAATTTTCCTTATACCATTTCAAAATGTTGCATTTAATGCTTAGTGCATATACAACTATGTTACTATAAACTTGGCTTCTATGCAATTTTTGTTTCACTCAGCATCCATTGATTTTCCCATCACTTAGGAACTATTATAATAATCCTTACTTGGCTCCAATTAGGATTTCCTTCACTCATAAGCTACTAATATTATCTTTACTCGGCAACAACTACTTACTTGTCTTCAATAGGCTTTTGTTAACAACTCGGCACACACTAGAATTTTACTCATCATCTGAAGGGAACTTTTCACACTCGGTATTAAAATGAAAACTTAAGTGCTTGACCTTGCATCTTTATTCATACTAATTTATTCTTTGTAGCACTAACGTATTTTAGAACTGATGCAAACATAAAATATTTAAATATCAGTTCCCCATACCTCCTTTTATTTAGTTTAATGAGGTGTGACCACTTGACCTTTTAGGTGAAGTGATCCCTCCATTTGATGTGTTGCTTTCATCTCTTCTCTTCCATGTCTTATTCATCTCTCCTCTGATGTGTTCAACATCTACTTTCCCTTTTCCTTTGTTGAACTCAGAATTTTGTGCCTTTGACCTTGTTGGACAATGCTTACTGATGCCTTTGACCTTGTTGGACAATGCTTGCTGATATGATCAATCTTCAAATAGCTAAAGCATGTGGTTTAACTTAACCTCTATTTTAATTTCCACTGAAGTGTGTTCTTATATAGTTCTCAGGGATGTGTCCATACTCTTGATAGTAGTGACATCTCTGCATAGTGTTGCAGTCCCAACTATAGAAGTGTCCATGACTTCCTACCTTTTCTAGTTTGTTTGGTGACCACATAGGCTTAGATCTACATTTGAAGGCTCTATGTCCATATTTCTTGCAATTGTAGCATTGACCTTAAAATCTTGGCACATGCATGGGTCTTGACTTGCATTCATCTGCCTGATGATCTTGCATAGTGTACTTATGACAGTGACTCATGTTTTTAGGTTTGTCATGCTAATTTGCATTCTTACTCCTGCACACATTAGCAGTATGCCCTTTCTTACCACAAAAATGACAAGTGGATTTGGAATTCTTACCTTTTTCATTCTTTTATTCAATAGTCTTGGATGATTCTCCTTCTTTAGTGCTAGTATAGCCTAGTCCTGATGTGTCATTTTTGGATCTAGGGGATTTTAGTAGTTGCTCAAAGTACTTAATAGCTTCATTTAGTTTGTTGAAGCTTTCAACTATCTCTTTCTCTCTTCTTAGATCATTTTGAAATTGTTCATTCTACAAATTTTGTGTGGTGATCTCAATGTCTTTGACATTTAGCTCATGATGAGCATTCATCATTTGACTTAGGGTATCCAATTGCATGTTAGAAATTCTGGCAACCTCAATTGACTTCTCTTATAGTCTGTTAGCTAGGTTCCTCTTGTCATCTTCTATCATGGACTTATCTTCGATGGATCTCTTCTTCTGTTCAGTCACTTCACATAGCATCATGGCTTGTGATTCTTTCTCAATCTTGAGATTTTTGATCTCTTTTTCTTGAGCTCTATTCTTCTCCATTAGATCTGCTATTGCTACATCAAACTCATTTGAATCTCCATTAGCAAATAACTTGGTGGTGTCAATCTCTTTGTACTGAGTGTCATTTTTTGCAATGGCAATGTCTTTCCTTGACTTTAAGGATTTTCTCAACTCTTCTCTAGCTTATTCCAGTGAGTGCAGAATAAGTTGAATCTCAATTCCTTGGTTCTCTATAATCTTTCCCAGTTTGTAGACCTTCATCTCTAGATCTTTTCTCCAAGTTGTAAAGCTTCTCCTAATTAGAACTTAGCTCTAATACCAATTCTTGGAATTTACAAATGGGAAATATCTAAGGGGGGGGGGGGAGGGGGGAGAGGAGTGGTGTGAATTAGAAGTATTAAACTTTAACCAATAAGTTTTTTAACATCAATCAATACATGCATAAAACATATTGAAATAACATGAAAAGTAGAAGCATGCATATAAACACTTGACACCAGATATGATCACCAAGAAACCCTCCAAAATGAGAAGGTAAAACTTGGGTGGGGATGACACCAACAACTTTTACTACTACAACAATAAAGTAACTAGTTAAGGTTACAAAGTTTGACCATGAGCCATGGTCTGCCCTATGAAAGGCATGCCTTGTTAAAGGCTTACAAATGATGGTTAGATCCTACCCTATTAAAGGATTTTACACCTAGCTAGAAGTGTACCTATTTAAAGGATTTTTTAGAGCATTCACTTGGAATGTTACGCTGTTAAAGGATTTCTCAATTGTTGTTAAACCAACCTAAGTCCATAGGATTTCATCCTACTGATACAATTGTTAGAGAGTATAGTAGAACGTTTGATCTGACTACTTACAATCTGATATTACTGATTTCAGATCATTGTTCTATCCTCACTGATCCTCACTGATTTGATATGAAGCTATTATAATGCTGATCCTCTATTCTATTAATTGGTTCTACAATTATGTCCTTCTAAGTCACCTTGTTTGTTCTCTGATTAATTCGCTCTTTTTCTCCTTCTATTCTTTGCTCATATTCAATCTCTCTATCATATGAATTATGGGGCTTTGATCTTCTTATAAATATTTTGTGACTTAGGTTAGGTATTGTAGACACTTAAAATTGTCCTAAAGACTATATTAATTTATTTAATAGTGCCCTTGACATTATAATTAATTAATTAATTATATTTGTCATATTCTTCTACTTATTTAATTAAATTTTTTTAATTAAGTAGGTTCACTTTCCTAAGGTATTTAAATTTGATTTAAAAACCTCCAGCCTTAATGTGTTAAATTTATTTAATACATGATCCTCCATAAAGCCCATTTTAAATAAATCTTATTTATTTAAATCCTTCCATCTCATTAATTTTCTAAACCTATGATTAAATTAAGTCTTATTTAATTTAATCTTAAACCTAAAACCATCACTTTCATCCTCTTAAGCCTATCCACCATTTAATCCCACTTAATTACCTTAATCATCTTGCTAAACCCTTTTGAAGCCTAAGTGTGTGCTCACACATGTGTGAGACCACTCCCACTTCTCACACCTCTTGCAAGCTTTGTCCCCAACTCTTCTCTCCAAGTTTGCTCACACGTGTGAGAAAAATTTGAATGTTGACCACTTGCATGGCTTGCCTACATGTCTCCTTGTGGCAGTATATGGATGCCACATAGATACCACCTCTCTAGGGCCTCTCTCAAGCCTATAAATAGAACCCTTGTCTCAAGAATTTTCATCTCCCTCATATGCATTGTTATCATGCTAGTTTGAGTTTAGAGTTTTCATAGTGATTTTCATGTTGCATACTAACCATTGGTAGCTGATTTTAGATTGCATTTGCATTGTTAGATTTAGCTTATTCATGCATTTAGATCTTCATTTCACTTGCATACTAGCTTAGTTTTCACATTTTCTTAGTTTTCTTTATTGCATTCCATCTCCACATTCTTGAATGCTTTCAAACATGGCTTCCTCCATAGCCATTGTTTGAGGTGTTCTTCATCTCATATAGCATAGTTGCATAGTTTCATCAATCACACTTGCACCTTCACATCAAGAGATTCACACATAGTTGTGTTTGGGAAAGCACACCAAACATCCCTCCAATTCAACACACCAACAAAGCATCTCATGGGTGCCTTTGTTGAGCTGTTTGAGTTTTCTTGAGGATTGAGTTTTTGGTTGCTTTGAGTTGCAAAACTCATAGTTTCTTTCCATTGATCAACATTTGAGATATGCACATTGGCTAATGTTTGTTTATTTGATCTTGCTTCCAATAGGTCAAATTCTCTAGTATACAGGTATGAATCTATGGCTGAGATTCAACCTTTTTTCCTCTTTACCATTCCATTTTTTTGATTGGTTGCATATTGATTGCATAGGGAATCAAATAGATTCGATCTTATCTCTAAGGCTTCAAAATCTATCCATTAGCTAGCATGCAAATGGTTTACATATTTTTTTGTGCCTTCACAAACTTCTATAGTCAATTATGTGTTGCTCGACACTTGCTGATACTGGTGCTCAGCACTTATTGTAATTATGTTTGGCTCGACACCTGAACATGCTCAGCATCTACTATTCACTCAACACTTAAACTTTCTCAGCACTATCTATTTGCTTAGCACCTAAGTGACTCGGCTCTTACCATATTTATGTTTGGCTCAACACTTATTACAACTCAACATCTATATTATACTCGGCATATATTACTAGCTCAACATGAACTTAGTAAATAACTTAAGCGTGTTGACACTCAAATGTCAAAAAAATAGGTGAGACCAACACAATAGGTAAAAGATCATTGTTATTCCATATGATCTTTTGTTCACTCATATAAGCCACATTAGCTACCCAGTCAGCAGCTCGATTTTCTTCCCTAAAGTTATGTGAAACAATACATATTTCAAAAGAATTAATAATATTAATGGCTTGAAAGATAATATTGCTAATAGTCCATGAAGGTTTAATTATTTTATTAAGGCAATTTATGATATTAAGAGAATCTCCTTCCACCTAAACCTTCCTCAAATTTAAAATTTTACCAAAAATGAGACCATGTAGGGTGGTGCTAGCTTTGGTAACATGATTGGTTTGGATTCCAATAGGGATAGCCACACAACCCACTTTCTCTCAATAAGCATCCCTAATAACAAAACCACAACTAGCAATTCTCGGATTACCTTTGGAGGCCCCGTCAAAGTTTATCTTGTACTAATCCACTAGTGGGAAATCCAATCTTGCATTATCCCTTGGATTACTTCTGGATCATACTCAAGCCACCAAGGTTCCAATTTAGAATCACCTTCTCTTACCAATCATTGTGATGTTGTTGTCTTGAACCATTGGTTTTGATATACTTGGTCATTAGAGCCTTGATTTTATAGAATACTTGATCAGAATTAGATTCAACACCTCTAAACATCATATCATTGTGCTCCTTCCATATGCCCCAACAAAGATATGGAAGAATAAAACCCCAAAATCTTAAAATCAAAGAATTATTAGAGGGAAGCTTCCAACTAGTGAAGAACATTTGAGTAGTATTAGGGAAGACCCAATTAATGTTCATCAAACCACACACCCTTTCCCAAATATTTTTAGTATAAGAGCAATGTAGAGTTAAATGGTTGGCTAACTCAAGATCATTCTTGCAAAGGTAACATCTATTAATGATATTGAACCCTCTCTTCATTAAATTATTAATAGTCAAGATCTTATCCTACAAAAGAATCCAAAAGAAAATATTAATTTTAGTTGTCATACCTTTAACTCAAGCCTTGGCCCAATAGGGTTTAGGATACATATCAAAAGAGTTGACATAGACCGAAGAAACAAAGTACATCCCACTAAGATCATGCTTCCATATTAATTCATCCTCCTCTTGACTTAAAAAGACAACATTTAACAACTTGTTAAGTTTAGTCATGTTCCCATCTACCCTTTTGAGGTCCAACCAAGAATTATTCTCCTTGTAATCCACTATAAAATTACTGAAGATAACCTTACATTGCTCCATATAACTATTCCATCTTTGATCAATACAAAGCGGATGATCCAAGATCCAAGGATCTTCCCAAAAATAAACAATCCTTCTATTTCCCACTTTCCATCTCGTCCCTTTCTTGATGATGTGTTTAAATTTCTCAATGTTTTTCTAGATCATGGAACTCCCTTGTGCCAAATCATTATTAAGAAAATGGTTAAAATTATGGTTATCTCTATTATATTTGTCATCCCAAATGTTCCTTTATTCCCCTTCTTGTGCCATCTCCATAATAACTTGGCTAGCAGAAATTCATTCATTGTAGTAACTCTTCTCAATCCCAGTCCACCCTTATTGATAGGCATGCAAACTTTCTCCCAAGAAATCAAAGATAATCTTTTATTTTTCTTTCTACCAGTCCATAAGAAGAGCTTCTAAATTTTTTCAATAGCTTGAGAAAACTTTCTAGAAATCTTGAACACACTCAAAGTATAAAGTGAAACACTCTATAGGATGGATTTCAAGACAATAATCTTCCCTGCATGATTGAGGAGGGAATCTCTCCATCCTGCAAGTTTCATGTGAATCTTATCAATCAGTGAACTCTAAAAACTCTCAGGAGGGTCTAAACTAATAGGTAACCCCAAATAAGAACCAGGCAAGGATCCAATCTCAAAGCCCATAATATTTTTAATTTTTTTCTGTCTAGAATCATTAACATTTATAAAACAAATCACACTTTTATTCCAATTAATAATTTTTCTTGAAGCTTGACCATAATCCTCTAAGGCCCTTTTAATGTTTCTAGCATTTCTAATCGAAGCCTCTCCCATGAAAATGGAATCATCCAGAAATTGTTCATGCAAACATATCAAAGCTCTAGAAGAAGGATTAATGCCCATAATGTCCCCCATATTCACCACTTTTTATACAAATATTCCCAAACATTCAGCTAGCAAAATAAAAAGAATGGGTGATAACAGATCCCCTTGTCTTAAGCCTTGTGAAGCCCTAAAAAAAGGAGTAGTGGATCCATTAACAAGCATCAAAAAATAGCAGAGGAGATCAACCTAAGGATGAACTCCTTAAAATCCTTGTTAAAACCAAAAGCTTCAAGACCTCACTGAAGAAAAGCCCATTCCACTCTATCATATGCCTTAGAAAGGTCCAGCTTAAGGAGAAACCCTTTTTTTTTAGACACCGTGAGAGAATAAATATTTTCTTGAACTGAGATAATGGAATCCAAAATATGTCTGCCAGGAACAAACCCATTTTTTTGTCTTGAAATAACATTAGAGAGAAGAGGCAAAATTATGAGGGTCAACACTTTAGAAATGATCTTATAAAAAGAGTTACATAGGCTAATTGGTCTGAACTTATCCATACTATTCACTCCCAGCTTCTTAGGAATAAGAGTAATGAAGGTCCCATTTAGTTCTTTAAGAATTTTCCTAGAACTAAAGAAATCCTTAACCCCATTACACACATCAGTACCAATGGTGTTCCAATACTTGTGAAAGAACAAAAAAGGAAACCCATATGGCCCAGGGGCTTTATCTCCCTCAAAAGAAAAAATAGCCTTAGAAATATCATCATTAGAAGGAATTGAAGTAAGAAATTTATTCTGATATTCAGTGATACAATTCAAAATGCAGTCAAGAAACATATGTTTCTTAGCCACACCCAAATTGGGGTCACTTTGGAGAAAGTTACTAAACAATCCACTGCTTCCCTTTTGATAACCTCCTCCTCCTCAATAGTACCTTCTTTCATATTGAGTCTTGAAATTCTGTTAGCCATCCTATGCTTCAAGGTGGTCATGTGAAAAAAATTTGTATTCTGATCCCCTTCCTTTAAAAAGGTTTTTCTAGAACGTTGCCTCTAATACATCTCCTCTTTGGTGATGATATCATGAATCTCAACCAATTTAGCACCTTCCTCATCTCTAGAAACAACCTCATATCAATCAATTTGAATCCTAGATCTTGAATTTCTCTAAGCTCCTCCAAGATCTTCTTCTTATTCTCAAAAATGTTGCCAAAAGTTTCTTTATTCTATTTTTTTAAATGTTTTTCTTAACATTTTTTAGCTTAGCAACAACTTTAAACATAGCAGTACCCTCCACAGTGATACCCCACCACTCCTTTATGAGATTCTCCAAACTTGGGTGAAGAGTCCACATTTTTTCAAACCTGAAAAGGAAATTCCTCTTAAAATTAAGTAGGTCAGCTACAAAAAATATAGGGTAATGATCCGAACCCAAATGGACTTGAGCATTTAGAGAACACTTATATCTTAATAACCAATCATTACTTATAAGAGCTCTATCCAACTTGACCTGAATGAGGTCCTTTCTAGCTCTTTTGTTAGTCTAAGTATACTAAATACCATGCAAGTCCAGGTCATGTAGAAGATGATTGTCTATAAAATCCATCAAATATAATCTATTGTCCAGATTAGTCTGGCTACCTCCCATTTTTTTCAACTTCTTTCAAAGGGGTATTAAAATCCCCCATAATAACCCAGTTCTCATTTGCAAAAAGCTTTATCTAATTATTGATATCTTCCCAAAGAGCCTTTCTTCCCCACTTAGTATTGGGAGCATAGACATTAGTAAACACCCAAGTGAAGCCATCCTTTGAATTAGATAATCTTATATTCATCATGTTTCTATTCTGAGAGATAAGCTCACCATGGATCCATTTATTATTCCAATAAAAAACCATTCCCCCTGAAGCCCCCTCAAAATCATTTCCAAAAACCTTACCTACCCTAAAAATTGAAATTCCTTCCACTTTATCCTTCAACATCTTAGTTTCTTGGATAATAACAATATCTGGTTTGTTATCCCTAATCATATTTTTCAAAATGTCATGTTTATGAGGATTCTTTAATCCTCTAATATTACATGAAATGAAGTTCATCTTTTATGGAAAATATTTGAGTCAAGGATAATCCTCTGACTACCATCAACAATACTTCTATTAGTCTCAACATATCTTTTCTACATATTAGAAGGTCTACCCACAAAGGAAGGGGATAACCCAACATATCTAGTCTTGAGATTAGATTTAGCATCCCCATTTTTACTTTCTTTGCTAAGAGAAGAACTAGATATATCTCCTTTCTTATTACTCCTAGTTTTAATCATGATAATCTCCATCTCTTTTTTTTTATTTTCTCCCCCTTTTTGTTGATTTAGATGTTTTAACTGTTGGGATCCAGGCAACACCAGAAGTTTGCTCCTCCCAAGCCTCATCTTCCTCATGTGACATAGATAAGAGGTCCTCAACAGCCCCCTTAACAAAATTGCTATCTAAAGTTGTATGAAGACCTAAGTGTTCATGCAAGCTCTGATCCCTATGACATCATTATTTTCCCCAATTGTAGTGTCCTTCCCAATAGTTGTATCATGTCCTTTTTGTGGTTCATGCAAACTCTGATCATCTGTAACAAAATTATTCTCCCCAAAAATAGTGTCCTTTCGAATCAGCCCACTTCCATTGTCATCCCCCTTCTTGGGAATACTCTCTTCCTTGACATGGGTCTGAATAAGATCTTTACTACTAAAGTTCAAAAAATTTGCCTAAACCTCAACACCAATACCATTAAACATTTCCACACCCAGACAAGGTTGGGAAGCATTAATACCCAAATTCTCACCTCTAATCTCACTTCTGTTAAGATCCTTTAGATATTTTCTCACCCAAAATTTCTTAATCTTTTTAGGAGCCTCCTTCAAGGATGGATAGTTTTTGGCCCAGTGTCTAGATTTCTTACAATGAAAGTAGGCGAAGGGTACAAATTCATACTCAACGTGTTGAATACCCAAATTGGATTTAATCACAATAGAATTAGACATAGCCATGCCTTGGTAAACCCCAACACAAATTCTTGCAAAGTTCATCCTTCTCCTTGAGATAGTAATAGGATCCATAGAAAGGAACTCCCAAAAAATATTCACAATACCCTAAAACACATCCTCCACCCAAAACTCTAGAGGGATTACTATCAACCTAATCCATACCGGCACTTGGATCCTAGAAATGTCCAAGGAATATAAATTAGGAGTCCATTTCTGAAGAACCAAAGTATGCCTCTCCAAAACCCATGGACTACAACAAAGGATATCCTGTTTATCTTCTTCATAGGAAAAGCTAAAAGAAATGCACCCTTTGGAAAGTGCAATAATGTCAACATGACCTCTCAATGACCATTTCTTTCTAACATAAGCCCTAACATATTCAATGTTGGGCCTGACACCTAAAAACCTTCTAACCAAAGTCAAATCCATAGGGAAAATGTTTTTATTGGTAATTTCATCCAAGATTTTGATAGAGTACATACCTTTGTCCTTCAAAGAGGTAGTTTGATATCAGTCACAAGGCATACTCAAACTTAGCAATCGATCTCTCCTACAAACAAGGATATTCATCAGACTGTGTTCATCCATTCTCCATTACTATTCAAGTTTGAAAGATCTACATACCACATTATTGTTTACGTTTAAAAGATCTACATTAGAACAAAAAATTGTATATACAATCAGATTGGTAAGTAAATGTAAACCAATTCAATCTGTAATAATAGTTTGTGTCTCTATCAGAGATCTTGTTTTCACATGGTATCAGAGCCATCCTGATGGGGAATTCTATTCTTCAGAATTAAAATTAAAATCTCATATTTATCAATATTATAATTTTATCCTCAAATTCAAAATGGTTAATCATGTAAGATTAGAGGATATATTTGAGGGAGCATCAAATTTTTTATCATGGAAAATTTGAGTCATGATAGTACTAAGATAAATGGAGTTAGAAGAGTACATAGAATCAAACAAATCAATACCTTAAAATGATCTAGATAATACAACATAGACTCTATGAAGGGTCATATTCTTCCATCTATATCTAGTCTTAAAATTGCATTTGAGATGTTCTCTACTATTAAGAACACTTTTAGAATCAACAATACTAGTAGACTGCTAACTTTAAAGCAAGATCTTCTATATATAAAAATGAATAACGGGGCATCAATTATGTCCTATTTTTTAAGAATTTTTGAGTTAAAAGATCAACTTGCAACAATTGGAAGTCAACTTGATGACAAAGAACTTAGCATAATAGCATTAAAAGGACTTCCACTATCTTTGGAAACCTTTATTCATGGTCTAAGATCTCAATCTGACCTTCCTAAATTTGAAATACTTAAAAATAAATGCACTCAAGAAGAATCAAGATTAGTTTCCATAGGAATCAATATAAATCAAGAGAGATATATTCAAGCTCTTCATGCTAATACAAACAATAAAGAAAAGAAAAGTAAATTCAAACGTAATAGGAAGGAATTTAAAAAATCATATAAGAAATGAGATTGGTCAAAATTACAATGTTTCAAATGTGACAAATTTGGTCACACTCACAACTTCTACCCTGAATGAAAGAAACTTCAAGTAGCTCTAGCAGAAATCAAAGAAGAAAAAGAAGAAAATCTTGCATTTTATCTAGCTCTCTCAAGTGAATTAAACTCAAACAAAAACACCTCGAGTATAGATAGTGGAGCATCGCGTCATATTACAAATTTTAGAGGCAAATTCAAAAACTTCAAACAATATTCCTATGAAGAAGTAACCATTGGAGACAATTTTACCCATCTAGTTAAAGGTATTGGATCATGTTCAATTCATCTAAATTCAGGTACTACTCTCCAACTTAAATTTTTTTATTGGTATCTGGTATTAAAAGAAAATTGGTCTCTATCTCTAGTCTTATTGATCAAGGATACAAAATCACCTTTCAAGAGGATAGAGTTCTATCTTGGCCAAAGAACTCCAACATCAAGAAAGCTATATCTATTGGATTTAGAGATGGAAATTTATATAAACTTTGTAATCAAAAAAAATTATCCCTCAATCATGAAACTTAAAATTTTTAACCAAAATTTTACATAGGAGACTAGATCACCTTCATTTTTGTGCATTGTCATCAATAGGGAGAATTGTAAAAGGATTATCCAATCTCAAATTTAATCACTTAGGCATTTTCAAAGGATGTTCCCTAGAAAATAACACCAAGAAATCATTTCCTAAAAGCATACACAAATTTAAATATGTGCTTGAACTTATACACACTAATCTATGTGGTTCTATGACTGTACCTTCCCTAAATGGGTGCCTCTATTATGTGATTTTTATTGATGACTATTCTATAAGAACTTGGATCTACTTCCTCAAACAAAAGGAATCAATTGAAGTATTATCTAAATTCAAAGAATTCAAAGCACTAGTTAAACAAAAAGTCTAGATAAAAAATAAAAACACTAGGATCAAACAATGGAGATGAACACATCTCTAAAACTTTCAAAGATTTTTTCATTACTATTGGGATTAAGAGTGAGTTTTTTGTACCATATAATCCTCAACAGAATGGAGTTATAGAACTTAAAAATAGATCAATTATTGAATCATCCAAAGCAATTATGCATGACCAAAATCTTCATACTTTCTTTTGGGTTGAAGCCTCTAATATATAGTTTATATTCAAAATATATGTCCTCACCCATTATTAAAAAACAACACTCCTAAAGAAGTATTTTTAGGTATCAAACAAGATCTAAGTCACGTAAGATTATTTGGGTGTCATTTTTATATTCATATTCCTAAAGAGAAAAGAACAAAATTAGAACTATTTGGAAAGAAGGGAATACTCATTGGATACAAAGAAACAACCAAAGGCTATAGGATCTATGTTTTGGGTCAAAGAACAATTGAGATCAGTAGAGATGTAACATTTGAAGAAGATGTCACCTTCAATCTTACTAAGAACATTGATGAACCATATACATAACCTACTATTGAACTAGATGATGATCACCCAATAGAAAATAAGAGGGAGAATGATACTAAGCCTCCTTCACCTACTATCTCAAGTTTAGAGAGTATTGAAAATTATAATAATAAAAAGGCTACCCTTTGGGCTAGGAAAATGATAGAAGAGAATCATGTTGAACTTGATGAAGTAATCAAAGAAAGAAAGAAAACAAGAAATTAGTCATGTTATGTGGCACTATCAATTGAACTTATTAAAATAGAACCTTCAAATGTTGAAGAATCCTTATCAAGAAAACCTTGGAAGGAAGCAATGATTGAAGAATATCAATCAATACTAAAAAATGATGTATGGGATATCGTACCCAGACCTAAAAACAAATTAGTTGTCTCTTCTAAGTGGTTATAAAAAATCAAGCATACACCTGACAACAACATTGAAAAATACAAAGCCAGATTTATGGCATGCAAGTTCTCACAGAAGGAAGGAATTGATTATGAAGAAACTTTTTCTCCAATTGCTAGGTACACATCTATTAGGACTATCTTAGCAATTTCAACATCCAAAGGATGGAAATTTCATCAAATGGATGTTAAAATAACATTCTTAAATGGTGAAATTGAAGAAAATTTTATATTGAGCAACTAGAAGGGTTCATAACTCATGAAAAAAAATTCAATGTGTGTAAATTAAAGAAGGCACTATATGGCCTTAAAGAGGCACCCAGGACATGGTATAAAGGAAGAGACAACTATCTAACAAAGTTAGGGTATTCTAAGAATGAATCTGATCCAAACATATACTTCAAAATAAATGGTGAATACATGATTATTTTTGTGTTATATGTTGATGATTTATTAATTACAGGTGAAGAAAATCTTATAAGCAAGTGCAAAAAGGAACTAACAACAGAGTTTGATATGAAAGATCTAGGTCTTCTCCACTACTTCCTAGGACTAGAAGTCTGGCAAAAGGGGAACTACATTTTCCTAAATCAAGGAAAATACTCTATTGATATTTTGAAAAAATTGGAATGATGGATTGTAAACCAGTTACTACTCCTATGGAAGTCAATTTACATAAGTTGAAGGATGATATGATCAAATCTGAATCTACTTATCCTACTTACAATAGGCAGATCATTAGATCTTTAATGTATTTAGTGAATACTCATCCTGATATATGTTATGCTACTAATAACTTAAGTCATTTCATGTGTGAACCAAAGAAGATACATCTAATGGTAGTTGAATATATCTTAAGATATCTAAAAGGTATAGTTGGTATGGGACTCAGATATGATCAATTTAAAATCAATCTTCATGGATATTTTGATTTTGATTGGGTAGGAAACTCTATTGAACATAAAAGTACTACAAGATATTGCTTCACTCTCAAATCTGGGATGATTTCTTGGTTCAGTAGAAAATAATCATCAGTTGCATTAAGCTCCTCTGAAGTAGAATATATAGCCTCCATGGGATCCAGAGAAGTTGTATGCTTACAAAAATTTCTAATTGGATTGTTTAAATAGCCCTAAAGCCAACTATCACTCACTGTGATAATCAAAGTTGTATCATGCTTTCAGCTAATCCAGTTTTCACAATTGATCTAAGCATATTGAAATACCTTATCATTACATTAGAGATATGTTAGATCAAGGTGTTATCAAATTGGAATACATAAATACAAATGAGCAAACAACAGATGCTTTTACCAAGCCTTTTTCCAAAGTAAAATTGGAATACTTTAGAGGAAGACTTGGTATGATTAAATTGTAATGTTGAATATTGAATTTAAGTTTCAATTTATATGTGTTTATGCTTCTAATGTTGTCTAATTGCATCAGATATGTAATGAAAGGTGATGATCTTTCATGGACATATAAATTCAAAAGGTAATCTTTGTAAAGTGGCAATCTTACAAATGATGGGCATGTTATTATGATAGTTTATTGATAATAAAAGTATTATGATTACTCTAGATATTGTTTTTAAAAATTAGAGATCATTATATATGTTATGATAGTGTTCATAACATTGTAATTATAGTTATTTGACAATTCACTATTACAGAGTGTTAAAGTCAGATAATGTGTTGTGTATAGATATCCTTGATACTGATATCTCATAATAAGAAAATTGTCACTTCTCCATTTCTAAGAGGGAGTCTTGATGTATAGCATTAGTCAAAGTGATGTAAATTGTTGGGGAGATATAATGAAGGATAAATATCTTAATAATTATCCCTTTGTTTATATCCTATTGTATAATGATTGTCCATTCGACTCTAAGATCTAGAATAATATAATTAAAAATAAAAATATCCTCCATGAGTGGCTCTGATGGCTAGTATGAAGAGGGAATAGAGTTGTATTTGGGGAGGATAATTGGTATGCAGGGAAGCCTTTGGATATGAGTATTTTTTGTCTGCTTAAGGATTTTCTTAAATTAAACTATTGGGAGAGAGTTGGTGACTATATAAGTAGAGATAGAAAATGGAAAAAGATATCGAAAGTTGGGATACCTGATAATTTTGAACCTGTGGCTATTAAAAAAATGAAAATATTGCAGACTAATAGAATTAAAAATTTCCTAGAGGGAGATAAAATTGTATGGGATAGAACTATGGTTGGAAAATTTTTAGTTAAATATGCTCACCTCATCCTTTTCAAAAATTACCAAGCACCCTAGTACTGGAAAATTGTTTGTAGTCACTCGTTGATCCCTAAAATTATTTTCTTTTGGTTGAGACCTATCCATAGAAATATTCTAACCATAGACAACTTGAGAAAAAGAGGCTTTCAGATCCCTAACAAAAAAATTTCTCTATAAAGATGACGAGGAAGGTATTATGCACGTCTTTTTCTTATGCCACTTTCCAAAGATATTTTGTCTAGAATATTCTAAAAGTTTCCTATGGACTGGGTTCTTTTAAATGATCTAGAAAAATTTATGAGGATGTGGAAGGAAATGAATAACTAGATTTTCAAGGAGGAGATTACTCGGTGGAATTGGTTGGCAATATCATTTTTAAACTCTTAAAGAAAAATATTGATTGCAATAAATGGAGGACCCCCCTACAATTAGTGATAAGAAGGTGGCTTTAAAGTGGAATCTTCTAGAGGCCTTTAAGGTTTATAACACTCTCACTATTACTACAAGAAGGAATACTAGATGTTCGCCTCCCTCCAGTGAATATTTAAATTAAAAATTTGATGGGGCGACAAGATGTGGTTGTGTTGTTGAGGGTGGGGAGTGGCTAGAGACTCATCTGGTCGACATCTAATGGCCTTTGTGGGAAATTTTGGCAACACTTCCAATAATGTGGTGGAGGCTATGGCTTTGTACTAGAGGCTAAGATTTTTGTTAGTTTGGGGTGGAAACAACTATGTGTTGAGGGTGACTTAATGATAATCATGGAAACTTTCAAAGGGAATATGAAACCATGTCAATCAATATTTGGTATCACAGTGGACATTTTATCCCTTTTGAATAGTATGGAAAATCAAATCTTACAACACATATATAGGAAAGGAAATGTTGTAGCAAATTCTTTGGCCAACTTGGGGCTTGGAATAAGGTGTTTGAGGTAGATGTCATCTTTACCTACTGAAGTTCAAGCCCTCATGAAAATAGAATAAATTAATATACAAATAATATGATGAATACTATTTGGGTGATGTTTCATTAGTGGACACTTATTGTAGTGCTTACTTTTAAGTAGGATATCACATTGAATTAAAATCAAATGATGAATAAAAGGGATTATTTAAATGATTTAAATGAGTATTAGAACTTTTTTTTAAAAGTCATTAAGGAAATTAATGGAAGGATTATGGAAAGGATTACTAAATATTTTTTAGGAGATTGAGTAAAGGCATGTATTACCTTTACACTATACCCTTGGCTCAAATTAGAGAGCATATTTTTTAGAATCGGGTTAATCATATGATTGATTGTAAGAAAGTTTGTACACATGTGTTACCCCATCTAAGATGGGGTGGAATACACACTGTTAAATGTTAAAATACACATTAAAGGTTAAAATACCAACCCTATTAAAGGTTAAAATACACACTATTAAATGTGACCTTGTTAAAGGATTTCAATCACCCTATTAGGAGTGATCCTTGTTAGAGGACATTTGACGATTCACTTGGAATGTCACTCGGTTAAAGGATTTACAAATGATTGTTAGGTCAACCTTAATCCAAAGGATTTACCCTAGACTGATACAATTGTTAGAGAGAAACAATAAGGCTTGATCTGATAACAACTTACAACTTCATTTGCAAATTTTAGATCATTGTTTTAGTTCTCAATTTTGTTTGGCCTTCTTACTTTTCAGCTCTAACAGCTTGTTCACCCTTCAAGCATTCATATCCTTAAGCCTTCTTGCTTAACATGCCAATGCAGTCTCTTCTCTTAGGTCACTTGATGAAGCAAAAACCCTTGACTCCTTGTCTTCCTTAAGTTCTCACACTTAACCACCTTTGCTTTGACCAACCATTCCTATAAATAGGAAATTATGATCTTTTTCCGCTCATTCTCCATCATCTAAATTAGGGCTAGGATGGATTAGTTAGGATACAATGAATCTATCCCACATTTCATATCTCTTCTAGAAACTTCTGCTTGAATCATCTTTAAATTCCCCTTAAAATGGTTTACCTTGAATTTTGTGCCACCAACTCATCAATCTTATTTTCCACCTGGTTTGCAAATTCCAAGAAAATAAACTTGTCACCTTAGATCCATCGAATTAACGATCTTTTAAATAGTGTAGCCACTCGACATTATCTGGCTTCTGATGCTCAACACACACTGTGTTGCTTGGTATTCTCTGTGAATTTACTTGGCACAAACTAAAGTTTACTGGTACTCAACATCAACTAAACTTTACTTGGCATCCACTATTTTTCTTGGCATACACTAGAATGAACTTTTACTCTGCTCCAACTGATTTTTTGCTCGATTTTTATTGACTTTTCTTGGCACCTACTCTCCACTTGGTCAAGCTTGGCAGACAATATTTGTGTAACTTGTTCTTCTAAACTTTCTTAGTGTAACCAACCTTTGTAACCTTAAGCGAATTATCAATACATCATGGTATCACTGTCTTAACTAATTCTTGTACTTCTTTACATAATGATAACTCAACCTTTCCTCTAGGTGCTATTGTTACTGTAGACACCTAAATCTGATTACATCACTTAAGTAATCCTATTTAGTCATCTCCTAAGGCATCATTAATTAAGTATTTAATATTTAATTAATCTATTATCATCCCCTAGTTAATTAGTTAATTTAATTAACTATAATCCAATTGATAAAATTAAAAGATCACCCAAAATCAATTTATCAATTAAATCCCTATTCCTCTATTAAATTGAATAAATCCTCAAATCTATTCAATTTAATTCTATATCCCCATTTTATTAAATAAATCATTTAATAAAATATCTAAAATCCTAAGAGCCTCCCTAAACCCTATCCTAACCCCTAATCCAACCCATTCACACATACTAACCTCACTTAGCCACCTAACTAACCCATCCCATCAAATATAAGACACTTAACCCCTAATCCCCCTCTAATCCAAGCCTAATCCTCTTCTAATCATGTGCACAATCATAAACATGGGTTAAGACTTGCTAACCCAAGCCAAAGTCAACAATCTCATTCTCCCCTCACCCTCCAACATTTATGACCCAACCATCTCCATTTATGACCCAACCATCCCCATTTATGGCTCAACCTCCCTCATTACTCCTTTGACCAACCCATATCCTACCCTCTCAAATCCAATCATCTTGTGACATGTGTCACCTCCTAATTGGATTCAAACAAGCACAATCCATATGCTCCCCTTTGAGTGCATCCTAGCCCTCCCTCACCATCTTGCCATCCTTGCATCTTGATCATTCATCCCTCTACCCCTTGGCCTATAAATAGAAGCCTCTCCCTTCACAAACATCATTGAATTTTCAAGAAAACTTCTAATTCTATTTTGAGAGCCTAAAAACTACCAAAATACCATCATAATGTTGAAACCCCTCCATACCTTCATTGTTGAATCATTCATCCACACCCATATTTGATTATCACTCATCCACTTGGAGCTTGAGCACATTGTGAGCATACATCAGCTATCCATCAGGGACATAGCTTCGTCATCATGAGAAGCACTTGAGGAGTTTACCATCTTTGGTCTAATTTCCTCAATTTTGTCTTCTTTGGTCCTATCTTAAGTGTTTACTTGTTTTTAGTATTGAGAATGCTTTTTATAGATTAGTGTTCATTTTACTCTACTAAACTAGGTGATACAATAACATCTTTTGATCAAAACCTCTTCATCAATCAACTAAGTGATAGTACTTAAATTATATAAGCAGTTGTCTTACCAAAAAATAGCAGGTTTGACATCAGTGACAAAACAATGATTGAAACATGCAATCTTCTTCAACAATCTCCTTCTTGTAATCTAATCACAACTATCTCCCTCAGCAATGATCCTTTTCAACTTGAGCTCAATATGATGATCATTAATTGTTAGATGAAAGAGCTTGCATTACTAGCATCTCCTCTATCAGGTTGGTCCTTCAAAGAATTGATTCCAAGATTGGCCAAGAAGTTCACATTTTTGTTTTCTTCCTTTATGTAGGGACAAGCCATGGAAGATTCAAAATTCTCTAACATAGAGCAAGATAATGTAGCTATACTTTATAATATCTATTATGGATAGTGCTAATAATGAGTAGCATTAAGTATAAATATAAATAATCCCCTAATAAAGAGGTGTTTTGTAATGTCTTGAGTTAGAGTAATGATATAAATCAAATTCATAGCTTCCAAAATATCTTTTTATTTGAATAATAACATCATCCTCCTTAACATTCATTGAGATCTTACATAATCTCACCCAAACCACATGTGATGAATTTTTTAAGCCTTTAGTCATAGAATTTTGTGTTTTCCATTATTCATCTATGGTCTTTGATTCATTTATATTTTTGTGCATCTTCATCGCAAATCTAATCATCTTTTTGAATACACTATGGACATTTGTTAGCTATAATTGAGCATTACAATTGGCACTAGAAAAACAAACTTGAATACAATTAACCATTATATTGCCATTAGCTTATGTTAATTAATACATCCCATATAATTATTGGTCCACTTCACTAAGTATAGTTTCAACATTTGAAAGTCTCTTATTTTTTCATAAGGTAGGATTCCTTTATTTGAACACACAATTAATAGTTTTACATATATAATTGAGTAGTAAAATTGTCACTAGGAAAATAAAGACGAGCACAATGAGCCATAATATTGTCATTATGTTATGTTAATACTCCCTATAGATATTTTGATCTACCTTACTAAGTATACTTCAACTCCCTTTGTAAGTCTCTTATTTTTTCATAAGGTGGGCACTCGAGATGTAAAACGAATCATTTTTTATCTATTGTATTTGTTTGAAAACATTTTAAAATTTTTTTTTTTTGGATATGTACAATTTTATATATATCATCACTTTATAAGATTGTTTATGTATATATTTTAGAAAGAACATAAACTTCACCATTGGGCAATGGAAATTTTTCTATACTTTTTGTGTGGTACATATCTTATAAGTTTACAATGTTATATCAATAAATACAAAATTATTAACAAATAAAAGACATATGGTATCACTTAATACATGTCTATTTTGAAGATTTGAGTTTTTTAATGATCATCCAATAAACATATCAATAAGTGAGTAGGAAACATGTATTTTTGTTGTTGAATACTACCAATAAAATATTCATTTTTCTATTCTATTCATTCATCAATATTGAACTCGTAAAATATTATAGATTACCTCTAAAGTTTAGCTCAAGAAATGCTTAATGATATGAATGACTAGACACTTTAGTATTAGGTAATGTATAAGAACTATTAGCTATTGAGCAATAAGTGATTCTTTAGTAGATATACTTTACAAATTAATTATTTTCTATTGTGAATGAGAACTATAATATGTTCAAAAAATTATTTAGAACTCTATGAAATTCACACAATATTTTTTTGGATCCATAATGTACATTTAAACACATTGCATATTTTTTTTACCCACATAATAGATAGTTGATTAACATTTTATTTTTATTTTTGGTTTGACCTTATCAAACTATCTAATCAATATAACACCTTTTTAGTTGCAAGATTGGACATCCCTTACTACCAAAGTACTATGCTGGTTTTCATTAAGTGTCAATCCAAGAGCGTGAACTTGAGATGATGTCTGCAAAGTATATGCTCTAGTTTTCCCTAAAAGTCACTACTACCTTGAATGCAATAACCATTAAGAAAATATAGTTTATTTAAAGGAAATACAACTATCAAATACTTGGAAGGAAATTCTAATTAGTTATCCATACATCTATCCACCTACTGCTACAGGAACAGTGAATGGTTATGTTTCCAGTGGCTGCAAGAACAACAGTTCTAATTTTAACTTAGAAAATTGAGTCTAACTCCTACTTACTAAAGAAAACTCCACCTTTTGCATGGGCCCCCATAGAAGAATGAAGGAAAGACAAACTTAGATAAAAGTGTAGAAACTCAACAAAGGCATGTATTCATTCAAATATGCAGTATTATAATAATTCGAAAAAATAATAAGATGTCTATCAACTCTGTCTGTCTACTCACTACCTAACCTCATAGATACAGACAAGGTCTTATTTATAAGGAAGGAAAAACAACAAACTCCTAAAACTTTGACTTCCTCATTAAGGAAAGTCAGTTACAACTTAAGACTGCAATCATGAAATTTGTAAAGACATTAATTATCCCTTAAATTTCCCATAAATATAGATCATAGAAAATGCTAGATCTGCTCTTTATCTGTCTTCAAACAGCTTCCAGGAATCTAGGTATCGTGCGTTGCATGTTTAACTGATTGCTTTGATGCTTGCTTCCTTTCTCAACCGCTTTATCAGGTCTCGCTTTGTTACTCATTAAAATAGGTCCCTTCTGACTTTGCTGCCAAGTGTTCTAGCTACAACGGTGCCATAATGCTTCTCTTTAATACCATCAATGTCTTAGCGCTATTCCTTCACAGTTTGTTTTTTATTAACTCCCGCTCAACTTGCATCCCTGCAATCAACATTTAATACACACAAGACTTCCCGCAAACCTTTATTTTCATTTATTAGTTTATAAAGAAAAGACATTAATTATTCAACTAATAGTTTTTGCAATCTCTTCAGCTATAGGAAGATCTACCCATATCAAACATTCATGAAGAAATATTTTTACCACAAAATGAACCACTTTTTAAATATAATTTTGATTATCATTTTTATGCCCCATGTCCATACTTTATACATCAAAAGTTCAAAACATTTATACTAAAAGATGATTAAGTTCAGTATGTTATAAACAAATGTTCACAAAAAGGGCTAATAAGACTTCTATTTCTTCATGTCATCATTTTTCCCCCCGACCAATCATTAGCGATTTTCTCCCCTGATTCATGAGCTTTGTAATTAAAATATCAATGATTTTGTTTCAACCTTTTCCATTTCTATTTTTCAGCAATCATGTTATATTCAACAAATGAATCATATTTTCCAAGCATAGGATGCAAGAGTATTGGTGTTTGGAAATGAAGAGATACCCAATAATTTTTTTGATTTCGTCCCAACGTCAGATACTTGGGCATTCTGCTGATGGCCAACTCCAATTTTTAGATCTTCTGGCAATCGGATCCATCTTTGAAGGGAGGCTTGTATAGCATCAGGGGCATTTGCAAAACAACGCTGCTCCCAATCCAAAAATGCATGTTCATGGACAGGGTGAATTTTGGTAGCAGCAATTTGATTATTTCTAACAGAAAGCCAATCGAAGAATACTCTGAGTGTTTTGTACCTCTGGCCGAATGTACAATGGTTCAAACATTTCCTTTTCCCTATAAGGAGCAGCCTGGTTCTCTCGACTAATCTCATTCTGCATCCATGACATAACGGCCCTAAACTATATAGCTCCCACATATAACAATGAATTCTAATCTTTATCATCTAGAACAACAATATTATGAACATATAACTCATAGAGAAGATTCTGTAGAGTCATCAAAACTAATTTGAATGCTGCATAGAATTCTTGGGGAGTGTGCAAGGAAGGGATCAACCCTCGAGTAATTCGAGACAATTGAAAATTAATCATTTGCTCCTTTAGGAACATTGTATAAGCTGGAGATGGTGACCTACAATTTACAAGTTCTAGAATGAGCTCTGTAACCTTTGTGACATGTTGTTGCAGGACCGTAATTTCACTATCCTTCTCTTCAATTTTCTGTGCTTGTTCCCTAATAGTTCTGAGCAATTGCTTCCTTTCTAGGTCCCAGTTTTCTTTTTCCCATTGAAATTGTTGGTACAAACTAAAGCTAGTTGTTGAAAGAGTAGAAATGTCTGGTGGTGTATGATGATGGACAATAGGTTTATAATCTTCAAAGCGGTGCTCAGGATGATGGTGGTCAGTAGTGCTGTCGTCCTGAGAATTTTGACGTTCAAGAAATCTTTTATTTTGATAGGCAACAATGTTATCAACTTTTTCTGAGGGGCAATGGCTGCAGGATAAGGTGTAATAGTCATTTTAACTTGGAATGTTTCAACAATTTTCTAAACCATTTCTTGTGGAACAGATGGAAATTCCTTTGGTGGTAGATTATTAGTTTCCTCCGCTAGTTCTTCAAATCCTGACACTATTTCCTCTGAGGACTCTGTGTCACTATCAACATTAATAGGGTTATTTGGCTTTGCAGGAATTTCCTCAAGATCATTTTCATGTTCAAGAGTAGGTGTTGTGTGCTCTGGTGACTATGCAGGTGTAGGTACTGGAGTTTCAATATCAATAGGTGGTATAGGAGGCTCAATAGGTGGCATAGGAGGTTCAGTTCTTAAATTTTCCCCCGACATTCTGGTGACTCACTATGGAGTAGAAATTGGGGTAGAAATTGGTTTCTTGCCCTTATCGACAAATTTCCCTTTATTTGGGTTAAGTGCAAGTTCTTGTGATACTGGAGATACTTCTTCTAAACCTTCCTCTGCGGAAACTGTGCATGATTTTCTCTTCCTAGAAGTTGAGGCTTCTACGGCTGAAATTTTTCTTTTTACAGTTTTAGGCGCAGAAGCAAAAGCCAAAGCTTCTTGAGCCATTCTATATACTACTTTCTTGACTCCTACAGTAGTTTTCTCTCTTGTCCCCACTCCTTGCCTTTTAGGTCCACCCCTTTTGGGTCCCTCTGTTCTTAGTTTTACAAAATCATCCCATGTTCCTAAGTGTTGCCTAGTCAATTCCTTTTCAATTATAGCCCTAATCAAGAAATGGTAGGATACTGACTGGGTTTTGCCTTGCTATACATAGGTAGCTTTCCTTTTGATAATATTATAAAGGAAACTCGAAAGATTCATAGGACAATCACCATGCTGCAAACCACTCAAAATTTTGAAATGAACAGCATGCAAATAGGAATACCTTCCTTCACAGGTAAAATATCTTATGATAAATTCGGCAAGGTAGATGAATTGCAAAGGGAGAGATAACCGTAATGTACCTTGCTTTTTGTTTTCCTCCAACTGAGGATCTCCAAGTACTGAGAATTGCTCTTTTGCTTGCTATGCATCCATGTCCTCTGTCCAACATTCTCCATTTTTGCATAACCCGGAGACTTCTGCCACCACTTCTTTAGTGAATTCTATCTGAATGCCCTTAATAGTTGCATATCCATCCCTCAATGTATTATGAAATTGGAGTGCAATTTCTCGATCAAACTGCTTCAAACTGAGACAGTAAGCTAGCCAACCTCATTGTTGAAACAAACTACATGTTGTTGGGTCTGCCAATAAGACTCTGTGGTCTACTGGTTCATGCTGCTGAGGTTCTCCACCCATAGTTTTTGAAAAAAAATGCTAGTATAGGAAAATTCATTGCAAGTGATTTTGATAGTATGGGCAGTGATAGCTACAGGGGTTTTAACAAAGGGAAATTGCAATACTTCAATACTTTCCAGACATCACATCCTTCAGTACTTCATGACGACATTTTAATCACCAAACCATAATGAGGATAAAGATCGTGCTAAAAAACATACGCCATATTAATGAGGGGTTATGTGAAATCATGATTTTAATGGTTAGCCTTCTTTACATTATTTCACACATTTTAGAAGTACAAAGGAGCGTCAGCTCATTATTGAAATGACCCTTCCCCGTACATCCTACATGCCAACTTAAGATTTCCTTGATTTGCATTCATGATTTCAATTTTCCCTCCCCCCAACCTAGCAGAGACTGGGTCCCACCAGACCATAAAGATTGCAAATTCTAAAAATTTAAATAACATGCTTTCCTAAATAAATAATAAACTAAATAAATGCAAAGGGGTTGAGTGTGACTAACTTGAGGTGCAATAGGAAGGATGGTCTGAGAAGTGTCATACGAGAGAAAGAAAGTGAGATGGCATGATGATGGAAAGACAAGAAGATGGGATGGAATGAGGTGGAAAATGAATGAATTTTTGCATGAGTTCAAAAATTTTACTATGAGGGCCTTGAAAATAAATTCAAGGGGTTGCAAGCGTCTGAGTAGAAGACTCAGACAAAGTGGCTGCAGGAAGAGATGTTTATGTTGTGGTGAACTATTGAAGAAATTCTTCCCAGGTTGCTCGTTTATGATATAACTTCAGGCGATGCCCATTAACCAGGAGTTTGAATTTGACCAGATCAATTGTTGATAGTTGAACTTCTCCATTGTTAAAAATTGTAATGATTTCATAAGGACCAAGCCATCGAGTTTGAAATTTGCCTTGGTGATGTTGATATCATGAATCATACAAGAGTGCCTAATCACCAACAGAGAATTCTCTGTCTTTAATGAATTTGTCATGCCATTGCTTTCTTTGACTCTAAATTAATTCTATGTTATGAAGAGCTGATTTTTTCCATTCATCCAACTCATTGAGATGCAAAATACAATTATGTTGTGCTGCAGGAAGGGTAATATCAAGTTCCAAAGCTGTCCGCAGAGTTTTATGTTCAAATTCAATAGGCATAATAGTTGTTTTCCCATATAGGAGTTGAAAAGGTGTAAACCTAGTAGTGGATTTCCATGTTGTTCTGTATGCCCATAGGGATTCAGCAAGTTTAGCTGCCCAATCTTTGTGATGCAAAGATACTATTTTAGTGAGCATATGTTCTAACTCTCTATTTGTCACTTCTACCTGTCCATTGGCCTGTGGATGATACGGAGATGATTTGCCATGCCAAATTTTATACTCCTCCATGAGTGCTACTATCAGATTAGATGTGAACTAAGGCCCTTGATCTGATTGTAATTCTCTTGGAACACCAAATCTGGTAAAGATACATTCGTACAAAAACTTTGCAACATTATTGTCACGAGGATGCTTCATGGGTTTTGCTTTGACCCACTTAGTAACATAATCGGTGCAAACTAGTATGTAACTTTTCCCTTCTGATGGTGGTTCAATAGGGCCAACAAAATCAATTCCCCATTTATCGAATGGTTCTACTACTATCTGTGGTTGCAGGGGCATTTCACCTATTTTTGTCGGTCAACCCATTCTTTGACATTTATCACATTTTTTTGTATACTAAGACACATCCTTGTGAAGTGTAGGCCAATAATAACCTGTATTCAAAATCTTTAATGCAGTCTATTTTTTAGCAAAGTGACCACCACAGGGCTCGTCATGACAAGCATGAAGAACATCATATGTTTCATCCTCTTTGAGACATCATCGTGTTACCTGATCTGGTCCAGTATAAAACATGAATCCTAAGATCCATGAGAAATTAAAACTCTTTTCTACTAGCAATCATTTTTCTTTTGCAGAAAAATGTGGAGGAGTTTTGCCATTAGTTAGATAGTTGGCAATGTCAGCATACCAAGGGTTTTGTGTTGACAAAAGGAAGAGATGTTCATCAAGAAAGCTATCTTCTATGGCTGCAAGATCATCAAGTGTTTGAAGACAAGACAAGAAATCAGCTACAACATTTTCTTTACCTGGCTTGTCAATAATGGTGATGTCAAATTCTTGCATTAGTAACAACCATCGAGCCAATCATCCAGAGATTGTCGGCTTGTTCATCAGATATTTGATAGCAGAGTGATTTGTATGTACAAATATTTGGTATCTTGTAATGTAATGTCTAAATTTATTCAGAGCATAAATTACAGCAAGCAGTTATTTCTGTGTCACAGTGTAGTTATACTCGACTCCTTGAAGATTTTTGCTGATATAGTAAATTGCATGTTCTACTGAATCTATCTTTTGGCCAAGTACCGCTCCAATGACATGATCTGAAGCATCTGTGTGTATGTGAAAAGGTAACTCCCAATTTGGTCCCCGAAGCACTGGTGCTATTGAGAGGACTTCCTTAAGCTGCAGGAAAGCTTTTGTACACTCTAAATCCCATACAAACTCTATTTTTTTTTAAGCAATTTATATAAAGGTGATGCAATTTGATTGAAATCTTTGATAAAATGCTGATAATATCTCGCATGTCCTAGAAAACTCCTGACTTCTTTCAATTTAGCTGGTACAACCAATGTATGTATGACTTCTATTTTTGTTGGATCTACTTCAATTCCTTTAGGGGAAATAAAGTGTCCCAACACCACTCCTTCTTGCATCACCATAAAGCACTTTTCATTGTTTAAAGACAAATTATAGTCTTTGCATCTTTGTAAAACCTTGTCCAAGTTTTCCTTGGCTTCTTCAAATGTTTGTCCATATGTGGTGAAGTCATCCATATACACTTCCAAAAAATATGCAAATATATCAAAAAAAATGCTAATAACAGCTCTTTGGAAAGTTGCAGGTGCATTGTACAAACCAAATGGTAGGACAGAATAAGTAAATGTTCCCCATGGACATGTGAATGTGGTCTTGTCATGATCCTCTGGTGCTATTTGGATTTTATTGTAGCCACTGAACCCATCTAAGAATGAAAAGTATTTTTTTCCTGCAAGATTTTCAAGCACTTGATTGACAAAAGGCAATGGAAAATGATCCTTCTTGGTAGCCGAGTTAAGTTCTCTATAATCTATGCAGACTTGCCATTTTCCCCCCTTTTGGGAGCAATAACCAATGGTGACACCCATTGGCTATCGGAAATAGGATATATGAAGCATTGAGTAGCTTTTGCAATTCATTTTTGACAATATCCCTTAATGTTGGGTTTATCCTTCGCAAAAGTTGTCTCACAGGTTTGCAATCCAAACTAATATTAATCTTATGGGTACAGAGTGCAAGATCCAAACCTTTCATATTTGTATACTCCCAAGCAAAAGCATCCTGGTGCTTTTGCAGCAGCTGTAGGGTATTATGATGTTGTGCCTGAGATAAGGACTTGCTTATATTTAATTTAATTCCTAGAATGATTGTTGTTTTGACTACTTTTTTAGCCATTGAAATTTGCACAATTGGTTGTGAATCTATCTCATGTGGCATGAGTGAATGCATAAGCTATGTAGACTTGGAATAATGAATTTCAACAAATAAAGTCAAAATGCTTTCTAAGACACACTCTTGTGTAGAAGATGTCTCAGGTTGTGTTCCATACTCATTCAGTATAATAGAAGAAATGAAATCATCTTCTTCTTTAATGTTTACAAATGAGTCTCTTGATATCATCATCAATTGTTGAATAGAATCTATGTCCATATCAGAGTCATCCATATTTGGCTAGACAACTTGATCATCCTATAGCAAAGGCTGAGCAGGAGAATACAAGGTCAAAATTTTAGTGTTCGTCCCATCTAAAATAGTCATTTTCCCTGATCAGCATGCAATATAAGCATCTACTATTGCTAACCATGGTCATCGTAAAATGATAGGGTAGCCCCCACTACTTGTTTTTGGAGAGAGTACAACAAAATCAATTGGATACTCCCATGAATGTAATATGATAGTGACATCTTCTAGCATACCATCAAGAATGATGGTAGAACTATCTGCTAGTTGCAAGATTGTTGGTGTTTGCCTAAGACCAATGATGCTTAATTTGGACACTAATTCCTTGGTCATTACATTAATGGATGCTCCTAGGTCTATTAAGACATTTTGTACTTGCACTCCTTGAATGGTGAGGGTCACTACTGGGCTTCTAGGGTCTGCATACATAGGCATTTTGTAGTTATCAAGCATAAGATCAGAAAGCTGCTCGAGGACATGGATAGTCTTTGGGTATTTCTTTTTCCTTCCTAGCTTTTTAACACAGGCTTCTTTGATGGCTTTTAAATATATAGGTACTTCCTTTATTGCATCAATCAAGGGAATTTTTATCGTCATTTGATTGAGTTGCTCAAGCAAATCTAGTGCAACTTGATTTTCACTTGGCAAGATTTTCTCTATTAACCTACTAGGTAATGGTGGTGTCTTAGCTACAGGAGAAACAATGGTGGTAGGTTCTTGAACTGACTCAACATTTGTATCATCTATTTTTGTTATAATGGGCTGCTAAGGTGAGGCAAGCGTTGTTCCAGATCTTAGATGGATATCATTCAGGGTAATGGAATAACTTTGTTGCTGGGCTGAAGGTTTTGCACTATTAGGATTAGGTGTAGGTTGTGCAGGTAACTATGGCTATTTTGGAGGGGTTGTATTGGTTGCAGGAGGCATTAAGGCTTGCTATTGAGGATATTGAGTCAAGGCCGGTTGATGTTGGTGCTGCTACCAATTCACAGTTTGCTGCCAACCCTAATGAGGTTGTTGCCAACCCTACTAAGGTTGGTGCCAACCTTGGTTAGGCTGCTACCATCCTGGTTGGGATGCTACCAACCTTGGTTAGGTTGTTGCCACCCTTGGTTAGGCTGCTGCCAACCTTGGTTGGGCTGCTACCAACCTTGGTTAGGTTGCTACCAATGATTATAATTACCATGTTGTTGTTGCCATTGACTATTACCACCATAATTATGGAGTGGGTCTTGAGGAATACCTGATCTTGGAGCCCACGGCCTTCATTGAGCAACATAGAGGACTTCCCTATCTTCATCAATTGCCTTGAACTCAATAGGCATATGTTGTGATTCCAAGCTAGCAATAGGCTTACATTGGTAGTTGTTTTTCTTTTCTCTGCAATGGGGGCAATATTCTGCCAACATACTATCAGCATCCTCCTTCTTCCTTCGTGCTTGCATGGTATCCAATTGTGTAGCAACATCATTAATGATGTCTTGTTTGAAATCCGACAAGAGATTTGACAATTTTTTCTTAGATACTCCTGCCCCAGGAGGTTTTTGGAGTAAGTCTCTCAAACCTCGTCCTTTTTTTGTTGTTTCTCTGGAATAGTTTAAACAAATATTCTGGATTTTAACCCACATCTTCTATGTAATGTCACCTCCAACCATTAAGTCTAAAGCTTCCATACTCCTGTCATGTACTCCTTTCAAAAAGAGATGCTTTTGAGATTCCTTGTTCAGCTAGTGTTATGTGTTGCACTATAGGTTAAACATGAACTGGGCAACATAGTCCTCCAAAGTCTCATCCTCCTTTTTTGACATTTTAAAAATGGCATCTCCTTTCAAGTCATGGCTTCTACAATATTCCTTGTATTTATTAAGGAACAAATTACTCATGGTTGGACAATCTATCACAGCATTGACACCTAAACTCATGAACCATCTCAAAGCGGCTTCTTTGAGAGTTGATGGAAATAATTTCAACTTATGGGCATCAGTTGTGTAGTCATAACATCGACAAATGATTTCGAATTCAAAGAGAAAAGTTTCTAGATCTTCAGTAATAAGGCCATAGAATTTAGGCAGGGCAACCGAAGGTATATTTTTCAATTTTTGATTACCCTACTGAGGAGGAATTGGAAAGGGAAAGGTAGGTTGAGTTGCTACCATTTGTGGATGTCCTAGTGGTGGCTGATAAATGACTAGAGCTAATGGATTATCTTGATATTTTGGCTCAACAAAAAGATTATTCAAATGGAAGGATTTTTCAGATGTGGTTGGTGATTGTACTTGTTCCAGTACTTCTACAAATACATTCTCAAATAGTTCTTCCTCTATTTCTTCTCTCTCTTCTCTTTCTTCAAGGTCGGGATAAAAAGGATCTTCATAATTGAAGTTGGGAAGAAATCTTCCAAGGTGGTCTCTTCTTCTATGCATGCAAGAATGCTAAAAATGAAACTAAATGACTCAATAGTGAATACTAGACTGACACCATCCCCGGTAACGGCGCCAAAAATATGTCTAATCAATAGAACACCTTTTTAGTTGCAGGATTGGAGATCCCTTACTACCAAAGTACTATGCTAATTTTCATTAAGTGTCAATCCAGGAGTGTGAACTTGAGATGATGTCTGCAAAGTATATGCTCTAGTTTTCGCTAAAAGTCACTACTACGTTGAATGCAATAACCATTAAGGAAATCTAGTTTATTTAAAGGAAAGACAACTATCAAATACTTGGAAGGAAATTCTAATTATTTATCCATACATCTATGCACCTACTGCTGTAGGAACAGTGACTGGTTCTATTTCCAGTGGCTGCAGGAATAGTAGTTCTAATTTTAACATAGAAAACTGAGTCTAACTCCTACTTACTAAATAAAACTCCACCTTTTGCATCGGCCCCCATGAAAGAATGAAGGAAAGACAAACTCAGATAAAAGTGTAGAAACTCAGCAAAGGCATGTATTCATTTAAATATGCAATATTACAATAACTCGGAAAAACAATAAGATGTCTATCAACTTTGTCTGTCTACTCACTACCTAAGCTCATAGATATAGACAAGGTCTTATTTATAAGGAAGGGAAAACAAAAAACTCCTAAAACTTTGACTTCCTCATGAAGGAAAGTCAGTTACAACTTAAGACTGCAATCATACAATTTGTAAAGACATTAATTATCCCTTAAATTTCCCATAAATATAGATCATAGCAAATGCTAGATCTGCTCTTTTATTTGTCTTCAAACAGCTTCCAGGAATCTAGGTATCATGCGTTGCATGTTTAACTGATTGCTTTGATGCTTGCTTCCTTGCTCAGTCACTTTATTAGGTCCCTCTTTGTTACTCATTAAAATAGGTCCCTTCTGACTTTTCCACCAAGTCTTCTAGCTGCAACGGTGCCATAATGCTTCTCTCTAATACCATCAATGCCTTAGCGCTATTCCTTTGTAGTTTGTTTTTTATTAACTCCCGCTCAACTTGCATCCCTGTGATCAACATTTAATACACACAAGATTTCTCGCAAACATTTATTTTCATTTATTAGTTTATAAGGAAAAGGCATTAATTATTCAACTAACAATTTTTGCAATCTCTTCAGTTGCAAGAAGATCTACCCAAATCAAACATTCATGAAGAAAGATTTTTACCACAAAATGAACCCCTTTTTAAATATAATTTTGATTATCATTTTTATGCCCCATATCCATACTTTATACATCAAAAGTTCAAAAAAATTATACTAAAAGATGATAAAGTTTAGTATGTTATAGACAAATGTTCACAAAAAGGGCTAATAAGACTTCTATTTCTTCATGTCATCACAAACTACTCTAGTTAAGTTTACTGAGGAGCTTTTCTAATGCAATAGTATCAAAAATAAAATAAAAAAATGGTTTGCCTATTGCAATTTTTTTCTATTTCTTTTTTAAATTTGAATAAAATTTAGTTATGGGATAAGGAACAAACATAAAAGGAGAGTGGGTTCATTAGTCTTCATAGAAATAAAGGGGGACATCAAATTGGATCAATGAAGTTTAGAAGTACATATGCATAAGCCTAATATTGAGCACATAAGATAAGAAGGAAATGTAGTAAGACAAAATATTTGATCAATGAAGTTTAGAAGTACAAATGCCTAAGCCTAATATTGAGGGCATAAGATAAGAAGGAAATCTAGGAAGACAAAATATTTTGGTTTGAGAAATTAAAACCTTAAAAGGAAGAGAGGGAAAATGGAAAATGCCTTGTTTGGGTTCAAACAAATGATAAATTGTTAATGATTATGTCATTAATTTAAAAGATTGAGCAGGAGGAAACAATCAATAAAAATTATGTGTATTCATCTCTTCATGACATGCAAAAATTAAAACATCATTTGTTCATTGTTTGGGTTATAGTTTTTTTTCAAACTTGTCAATGAATCAATAATCTTTATTTGACTTTTTTGTTGAAACTTGAGGTTTCTATCACTATTACCAATAAAGTTAAGTTTTCATTGGTAAGGAAGTGGGTATGTCACCACATGGTAGCAGGGTAGTAAATTCATGTCATTTTATTTGATTCATGTTTGTATGAGAAAATCATATCACTTAGAGAGTTTAAGTTTTTATTATTATTATGAAATTTGTTCTTATTATTTTTTTCTCATGTCAAAATATTGCAACAAATGTCATTTTCTTAGTTTTTCTTATGTTTCACCCTTTTCTATTTTTTCTCATTACAAAGAAATTTTTATAGTATAATTTTTTTCTAAAATGTATTTTATTACATTAAATAAATATAACATTATAATTACTTCTCTCTTAAGTAAAAGGTACTTATACATAACATTTAGCTCTTCTTAACTATCATGGCCATTTCTCTTACATTATATCAAATCGTTAAAAACTCTCACATCATCTTTCATTCGATGAAGATTTTCCCAAGGAAATTATATGGTATATTTTGAAGAAAAATAAATTTCACAATCAAGTCCTTAAGACTGATAAACTCATGCATTGATTGTAAACTCAATAGAATTTGAACAAGTTTAAAATTTGGTCATTTTTAGGCCATCATAAAAAATGACCATACAAACCCATAAAATCCATACCAACCATATAAGCTATAAGTAGTTTTAGATTTATATTTGATAGATTCTAAAAATATTGTATTTTTAACATAATGTTTATATCCCTATAGTAAATGGATCTATGTGATTAGAAGGTACAATATTATTCATCAAAGGGTACTACTTGTAGTACATTTGTCATACAAATACACAATCATTGTACAATATAGGTCACATGTAATGTCCTCTTCTATAATGGTTGGGATGGAGCCCCTAGTCACATGGGTGCCAACCATTGGTCAATCTTAACTAGGGGGTAATCTCTATCAATCTAGTTATTCCCTAGAAATAATCACTACAACCCAAATACATGACTTCTTCTCCAACCACACTCAACTAGTTTTTTTACTACTCATCCACTCATTGTGTATCTATCACAACTACCTCCTACACCCAATAATTGTAGCAATCATTTCATTTCCACATGAATTATGTTAAGCATCAAATTTTGGGTGTAGTAAGGGGGGATTTTTTCTAGGGAGCATAAGTTTTACTAATGAAGTTTATTTTTTGAATTAGAATAGATGTTGAAAGGTTTGAAAGGTATTAATAAAAACTTCACAACCATGCACTTGAAATTTTAATATTTTCTAGAATAAGTACCTATTATTTTAAATTCAAGTCATTTTTATGCTTTAGATTTTATTTTATTGTACAATCTCAAGTATAATTATTTAATTTAACATTGTTCTATTTGAAGTTAATTAAATAAATATAGTTTTGATTAAGTAAAAGTAGGTTTTAAAGGACCCGAAACCTATACAATAGCAAAGTTTTAGAAACAAGCAAGAGAAAAGAACTATAGAGAAAAGAAACCAAGACCAAGCAAGAAACAAACCCCAGACAATAAAAAGAGGTCACAGAGGATAGTGCTAGAAAAAATAGAAAAAGTCCAGCAAAGGAATAGCAACCGACCAGCTAAGGAGTATTGATCAGATTCATAGCTTGGTCCACCAAAGAATGTATGATTTCAACAATAGCTTTGACCTCGCCTTTCCTACTAGTTTCCTCAATCTTCTTCGAATGGGCCTGGGTACACATACTTGGTCCTTGAGATTCAGCCCCCAAGGGAGAATCCTGGTCTTCACCTACCTCGTTCTTCTTCAAGAAGGTAGAAACATTTTCCACCAACTTCTTAAGCTATTTGCCCATGTTGCCCAGTCTGGATTCAAGTTTTGACACCTTCCCCTGGACACTACTAATATCCTTGCCCATAACCCTTTGTTTAGCTTCCAACACAGGAATTTTATGCATCAAAATTTTAAATTCTTCAACATTTCCTATGACCTTCAAGAGCTTGTCAATATGTTGTCCTAGGATTCTTTCCCCTCTCGTTGTTTTGGAAAATTGTTCCATTTCCTTGTTTAGTAGAAACATTTTATGCTTTAAGATGTTAATGTCCTTCCAAATAGAGCCTGGGTTGCCAAACATACCTTCAGAAAACCCTAACCTACTATCACCCCCTTCAGATTTAGATCCCTGCTCATCAAAATCAGCATTAGAAGCATCAAAATTAAATAAATATAGTTGTGATTACATAAGAAATGAGTATTGTAAGAGACTACGGTTTTAAATATTTGTGCCTATAATAGTTTTACAAGGGTGGAAAAACTTAGGTGTGTTAACTAAAAGAGGTCAGTGTGCATATAGCCTTTCTAGAGAGTTGTTAAATAATTGTGCTTAATGAGCATGGTAATAGATACCTATTGCACTCGTGTCCTATTTATAAATAACAATGTCTAGTATAAGACTTTATTTGTACCTCTCTACTATTAATAATACTAAAATTAGATCTATTAGAAAAATTAAGTATAACCAGTAAATAAAAAGTACATTTATATTGATTGGTCTTATTAATTTGAGTAAGTGTGACTTTCTAAAGTAAACATGAACACAACCTTCTTCTTTTTAAAACTAAGGGGGTGTCTCTACCACCTGCCCAAAAACCTATTTTGAGTGAATGAGGCATAACTAGTTCCCTTTGGTGGGAGCACACAAGCATGTAGCACACATACACCATTCAAACTTGGGGCGGTCTCAATCCCGAGACCATGGAGGTAACCCACAACCTCAAGCTTTACCACTATACCAAATTTTGCTTCCTCTCCACACTCTCATTTTTATTACAATACTATAAAACTCATCTCGATAAATCTAATTTATCTATCTCCATGCATATTTAACCTTTATCATCCCTAAATACCAGTCTTGCTACTTTATTTATTTTCCAACACATCTACTTTCATGTTATTCTTCTTCCCTTTCTTACTCATGTCTTACTATTTTCATGAGTTTTATAGGTAACATCTTGCTCTTGTTATAAATTTCACAAGTATGTCCTTAATAAAAAATAAGAAGCAACTAAAGTTTCCTTTAAGGTTCTATTGGTTTTTTTTTAATGGGATAACCAAAATGCTTTGTTTTAGGTTATTCAAGTTCCTTTTTCAATCTAATAAGTTAGTTTGAGGATTCTTAAATCTAACCACCTTTAAATTGAGGAAATGTATAATTTCAATGTATTTGCACATCAAGACATGAGTAAATAAAGTTATGCCTTAAGTTGAAATAAATAATTATTGTCGGCTAGCTTGAATTAGTCAAAGACAATTCAAATTTTTAAGAACTCTCCAACAAGAACATGACTAATTGATAAAGAACAATCTAAATATGCATGTAAGCTATTCTTAAATGTTATATCAAGGTATAAAATACCTCTATTTATTCCTCAAGACTTAATGTATCATGTTATACCTTTTCATCTAAGTTTTGACCTTAAATCTAACCTACATCATTAATCCATATGATTATTACAATATTTTTACTATTAGTAACTCACAAGGTCATAGGTGGGTTAGAGATATTCATGTTTTAATAATAATCTTGAAATGTTCTTCTCCAAGGATGTCCATGGAGGAACTTAGATATTAAAGAAACACATTGGAGCTTTTTAAGATGTTGTGAAACATGTTGGATGTTATTGTCCTTAATTCCCATACATTCTGGATGAAGTTGCTTATGGATGTTATGTTGGGTTATCTAATGACTCAATTATTAATATGAATTGAATACTAAATGTTTAAATCATGTTAGAATATAGATTGGTTATATATCTATATAGAGCATTTCCATAGCCACAAAGCCAACAATTTTTCCTTCTTTAACGATATAGTCTTCAACAACCCATTTAGTTTTTTTATTCCAAGAAAAATGAATCACTTGGCCATGCATTTTTTAAAAATCCCAAATATTCATTTCCTTTTTTTAAGCTAAAAATCTCCAAGAAATAATTTTGGATGAAGGGTTACATTAAATCAAAAATTTAAAACTTTGACTTGAAGGGGCATAAAATATAATCAAAATGTTAACCAAAAAAATCATTAAATTAGAAGAAAAATTATGCATTTGGCACAAGAAAAAAATTATTGATTTGTGGGGAATAGTTAGTCTATACTTTACACTCATCATTTATTGTGAGGTTCAAGGAAACACCCTAAAAAAATTGGGGTTACTCATCAAGTTTTTTTTTTAAAAGTTTGCTTGTTATCCGACATTGATAAGCCACCTAAAGGGGTATAATAAGAAATGATGTAATGTAAAATGGATTCACACTGTAATTTTATCTTCATGGGATAATAAGATTGGAATCTTTTTTTGGGGGATGTAGCCCAAGATTGGGGAACCATGATAAATCTTTGTCTCTTATGTTCTACTTTTGTGTGCTTTATTCTTTTGCATTATTGATTATATTTGCATGTAATTGTTGGGTTTATGTTTTATAATTCTAATAAATAATGATCTAAGTAAGAACAAATTATCATCTTTCAAAGAAACAACATGTTAGAATTTCTTTAGAATAACTAAGAGGGGGGGGGGGGGGGGGGGGGGGGGGGGGGGGGGGGGGGGGGGGGGGGGGGGGTGAATCACTTATTCAAGGTCCAGATGTCCCTTTCAAATCTTTATCTAAGTGTAGTAAATCCATTCAATCATTCATTCATTCAAAAGTTAACTTGTCTAATTAGAAAGTTACTATAAATCATCATGCAAGTATAACACATAGGAAATCAACACATGACATAGTGATTTACGTGGAAACCCAATTTGGAAAAAACCACCAATAACATGCTACTCAATTCTCACCCATCTAAAGTGATGCCCTATGAAAGGCTTGCCCTATTAAAGGCTTACAACACACATTGTTAAATGTGACCTCGTTAGAGGATTTAACCATCCTGTTAGAAGTGGGCCTGGTAAAAAGACTTTAGAACATTCACTTGGAATGTCACCCTGTTAAAGGATTTACAAATGGCTGTTAGGCCAACCTAAGTCCATAGAATTTTCAGATCTAATAAAATTGCTAGAGAGTATTAGAAAATCTTGACCTAACTACAACATACAACTTATCTTGTAGATTTCAGATCGCTTCTGTGCTCATACCCTTGCCTGGCCTTCTATCTTTGTAACTCTTAACTGCATGCCTTAGCTTTCAAGCTTTGTCTTTTTGAGTCTCCATACTCAATGTACCAATGCAATCATCTCTTCATGACCACTTGTAGAAGCAGAACCTTTGTGCTCTTCCTTCTCCTTCTTGACACTCTTTCAATCACTTTCATAGATTTGACACTTCTGCAGTAACAATATCAGTAGCTCCCTTCTTCTTGGTTATGACTTCTTAAATAGAAGTCTTGGATTTCCTTTTCCCACTCAATTCATCTTTTTCTTCAGTTTCAATCTGCATGGATTAGGTAGGATTCATTGCATCTAACCCATATTTTGTTTCCTCTAGAAGCTTCTTGAATAATCCATTAGAATTCACCCAAAAATGGTTTACATAGGATTCTGTGCCAACAACTCATCATCCTTATCCTCCAACTTGTTCATAAAATTTAATGTAACTACTAAGTTGGCTTGGATTTGGCAAATCTTCGTTATTTGAAATAATGCAGTAGCTTGGCACTATTGAAATACTAGTGCTCGACACATACTGTGTTACTCGACATCAACTATGTTTTTCCTGATGCTCAACACCTGAAGATTACTCAGAACTAATCAAAAAAATTCTTGATGCTCGACACCTGATATTTTACTCAGCACTTGAAGATCACTTGGCACTAACTAAAAATGTCTATTACTCAGCTTCTACTAAGAATTTGCTCAGCTTCAACTAATTTGCTTGGCTTCTTCTGATGATCAAGGTTAAAACTTTGCAGACAACTTTGTTACAACTTTTTTAAATATGTCTAAATGTGACCATCATATGTATCTTTGAGTATGTTATCAATACACTACTTAACCATTGTCTTAGCTAATCCTTGCACTTCATTACAACATCATAACTCAACCTTTCCCTTAGGTGCTCTTGTTACATCTTCTTGATCAAACCCTCTTCATCAATCAACTAAGTGATAGTGCTTGAATCTTATAAGAAAATATCATTCCTAAAAATAGCAGGTTTGACATCAATGGAAAAACAATGATTGAAACATTCTTTTACAACAATCTCCCTCTTTGATCTTCAACAACAATGAGCTTTTCAATTAGATTTCCAAAAATCTCCCTCTTTGGCATTGATGGCAAACCAAGCTGATCAACCATCAAAGTTAAACTATTCAACCACAAACTAACTAGGTTAAAACAATAAGTCAAAAGCCAAAAGTAAATTGTAACATTACATCTCCTCTAGTATTCTGATTGCTTCATTTCAGCTTCTCCCTCTTTGTTGTTGTAGCCTTGTTCTTTATCTTTCTCCCTTTGTATTGTTCATCTTCTACTATTATGATCAACCTTTGAAATCTCCATCTATCTTTATTTGTTTAGTTGTCTATATTCAATCTTTATCTGAATCTTTTATCTTCAACAGTTGTTGATCAGTTGTTCACTTCTCCCTCTTTGAGAACAATGCCAAAGACATATTGGCATATTTAATATATAGATGTAGCTCTTATAGATTTAGTCAATCTCTCCCTCTGTCACCTTGCTTGTGACTGATTTGAAGTTTTCAGCACTTCTATTACTTTAGGCATGGATCCCAAAGTAAACATCCTCTGCATCAACATATAAAATCTTCAACATTTGGCTTATTTGATGCAGGGCATTCTTGCTTTTGCTTTAAATAGCCTTAGCTAGGGGTATTGCCCCTAACTTTCCTCTAAGATACTCAAAAGCATCTTTAGGTAGTGCTTTTGTGAAGATATCAACAATCTATTCCTATGAGCTAACATATTCCATCTTCACTTGTTTATCTTCCACTAGCTCTCTTACATAGTGATACTTAATTGCAATATGCTTGGTTTTAGCATGCATTATTGGATTCTTTGATATATTGATAGCACTTGTATTATCACAATAAAGTGTCACAGGCTCAATTACCTCTTCCTTCATACCTTGTAGCAAATGTTTGATCCACACAATATTAGTGCAGTTTATAGCAGTTGCCACATATTCAGCTTCAGCAGTAGACTGTGAGGTGCAGCTTTATTTTTTGCTTGTCATTGTAATAAACCTCTTTCCTTAAAAAAAGTACTCCTCCATTGGTTCTTTTTCTATCATCAACGTTACCTCCCCAATCTGCATCAGTGTAAGCTCTCAGTTCAAATTTCTCATTCCTTTTGTAGTACAAACCAAAGTCATCAATTCCTTTCAGGTATCTCAATATTCTCTTTACTGCCACTAAGTGGTTTTCTCTTGGATTGGCAAAAAATCTAGCCACTATTCCAACAGCTAATGCAATTTCTTGTCTACTATGTGTAACATATTGCAACTTTCCAATCATTGACCTATACAATGTTTGATTTACTTCAGCAGACTCATCATTTTTGGATATCTTATGTTCAGTTGCCATTGGTGTGTTGACTGGTTTTGAGTCTTCTAGCCCAAATGTTTTGAGTACTTCCTTGATGTATTTGGATTGAGTCACAAATATGTCATGCTTCAACTAATGTACTTGTAATCCAACAAAGAATTTGATTTCTCCAAACATTGACATCTCAAATTCATGCTTCATTTGATTTGCAAAATCTTTGCATAAGACATCTTTTCCTCCAAATATTATGTCATCAACAAAGATTTTTGAAATCAAAATGTCTTTACTTTCCTCAGATTTGATGTACAAATTGCTATTATCATATGTTCTTTCAAATCCTATTTTTACAAGATATTTGTGCAACCTTTCATACCATGCTCTTGGTGCTTGCTTCAGTTCATAAAGTGCTTTGTGTAGTTTGCAAACCATGTTCTTGTTCTTCTCATCAACAAACCCCTCTGGTTGTTATATGTAGACTTCCTCTTCCAATATACCATTAAAAAAAGCTGACTTCACATCCATCTAGTCGATTTTGAAACCTTTATATGCAGCATATGCAAGTAATGTTCTTACTCCTTCCATTCTTGCAACATGAGAAAATGTCTCTCCATAATCCAATCCTTCTTCGTGCGCATAGCCTTTGCAAACTAGTCTGGTTTTGTTTCTTGTTATTTCACCATTCTCATCAAGTTTTTTTTTTGAACACCCACTTGGTACCAATCACATTCTTATCAGCTGGTCTGGGAACTAGAGACCAAATTTTGTTTTTCTCAATCTAATCTATCTCTTCTTTCATGGCCTTATACCAGTCATCATCTTGCAGTGCATCTTTGACTATTTTGGGTTCAACCTTGCTCAGTAGACATGATTCATTTTTGAGTCTATTCCTTGTCATTGGTCTAGCATCCTTATCACCAATGATTTGATCTGTAGGGTGATGTCTTCATACATACTTAGCTAATCTGGGTTCAGTCCTTCTTTCCATGTTTGATCCTTCAGCTTTAGAGTTGTTTCATTCTTCTTCATCAGGTAATTCATCATTCCTTTCATGTATACTATTTTTAGAACCAGTTTGTTCATTTTCTACATTCTACAGCTTGGCTTCTGAATGTAACTTAGCATTCATAGGCCGAGACTCGGCAGATAATGAAGTTTGTTGTTGGTTCCCAACTTGATTTGCAGCATTGTCTTCCATTTTTATTCCTTCGTAGAAGTATACAAAGGATCTATAATCCTCTATTTTCTTTGACTCATCATCCTAAACTTTTTCATGCTCATCAAAATTTACATTTGCACTCTCCACAACTCTGTTAGTGTTAGTATTCAAACACTTATATGCCTTACTTTTAGTGGAGTACCCAAGAAATATTCCTTCATCACTTTTGGCATCAAACTTGTCATTTCTAGTGTCTTTTAGAATATAGCATTTACAACTCAACACTTTGAAATGTTTAACATTAGGTGAATGACCATACCATAATTCAAAGGGTGTTGTATTTGTACCTTTATTGACTTGAACTCTATTCAGTGTGTAGACTACAATACTTACAGCTTCCCTCCAGTACTTAAGTGCAACATTTTTCTCCATCATCAAGGTTCTAGCATAGTCAATCACTGACCTATTTCTCCTTTCAGTAATATCATTTTGTGGTGGATTTGTAGGTGCTAAATTTTCCTTTTGATACCTCTATCATTGCAAAATACTTCAAATTCTCTTGATGTGAACTCACCTCCTCTGCCTGACCTTAGGCATTTTAGGTTCTTTTTTGTTTCCTTCTTAGCTCTAGCTAAATACCATTTGAACATTTGAAATGCATCAAATTTTTGTTTTAAGAACATAGCAGTCATCATTCCAGAATAATAGTCTACAAATAGCATTATGTATCTGTCTCCTAGGTAGCTTTGTACTTCTATTGGGCCACATAAATCTATATGAACTAACTCTAGAACTTCATTGGAAGTGTATGCTTTTTTTTTGAAACTAGATTTAGTCATCTTCCCTAGTTGACATTGTTTACACATCGTGTTTTTAGGTTTCTTTAACTTGGGTAATCCTCTGATTTTGTTCTTCCTACTAATGTTGATCGGCTTATCAAAATTAACATGACACAACCTTTTATGCCACAACCATACATCATCAAGTCTAACAATAAGACATGTTGCTTCTTCTGTATCTAGGTAAAATAGATTACTCCTAGTTTGTTCACCTTTTCCTATCAGATTTCCATCAATATCATAGATCTTGGCAGTTTTGTTTCCAAATTCCACTTTGTAACCTACATTGCCTAACTGAGATACACTCAACAAGTTGTAGTTCAATCCTTCAACATAGTATGCATTATCACATGAAATTTTCTCTGTAAGTTTGATAGAGCCTTTTCCTTTGATTTGACATGGGGCATCATTACCAAATCTAATCCTATTTCCATCATATTGAGTAAAGGTAATGAACTTAATTTTATCTCCTATCATGTGATGTGAGCATCCACTATCTATGATCCACTTGTCATTCTTGTTCACATAGGTAACCAATGTTGTTGCTTCATCTTCATCTTTGTCTAATTCATCCTTCATGGCTACATAGACTACTTCATCATCATTTTCATTAGAATCTTCTTCAACAATGTAGCATCTCTTGCCTTTCTCCTTGTACTCTTTTCTATCATCTTCTCTTTTGTTCCTAAACTTACTTCCTTCTTTAAAGTTTTTCTTCTGTGGGCATCTTGCAGCTATATGACCTACTTTATTACAATTGAAACATATGATAGGAAGCTTACCTTTGAATTTTCCTTTTCCTCTATGAAATCTCTTGGCCAGTAGTGCTTCTACCTATTCCACATCTTCCTCATCTATGCTGCTATCATTGGATACATGTTTTCCTTTTCTTCTCCTCCTCAATATCTTTTATTTTCATTTTGGTCTTGAAAATAGATTCAAGGTTCTCAGGCCTGTAATTATCAAAATTGGATAGCTCAAATGTAGTTAGTCTTCCAACTATTCCTTCAAAAGTTAGTGTGTTTCCTTGTACACACCTCAGCTCTTGAATGGCTGAAACTCTTATAGCATAGATAGGGAGTAGAGTTCTCAAGTATTTGCTAATGGATGTTTCTTCTTCTAGTTGACTTCCTAAACTTATTATTGCACTCGCCACTTCTTTTATTCTTGTAGCATACTAAGCAGCATTTTCACCTTCCTCCATCTTCATGTCATCAAACTTCCCTCTTAGGCTTTCTCTCTTTGCTCTCTGGACATTCTAATCTCCTCCATAGATTTATGATAAGGTTTTGCACATCTTGAATGCAGTGTCATAGTCTTTGACATCATCATATTCAGCATAGCTAAGTGCAGAGGCAATCTCCAACATTGCTTGATTATGCTCCTTCTTTTTGTTCAAATCACCTGTAGTAAGAGGTCATGCTGGAGTTCCATGTTCTGTTCCAATTGAAGTTTTTGTATAGTCACCTATTGATCCAAGGTGCAATTTCATCAAACTTTTCCATGTAGAAAAAGTGTCTTTGTTAATCTTGGGAACTTCTCTCTTGGACATCTTGGTCTTCCTGCTTCTAGTACCTTGAAACTAAATCAGCAGAAGGCTCTGATACCAATTGTTAGAATTGCTTTAGAATAATTGAGGGTGGGGGGAGGGGTGAATCAGTTATTCAAGGTCCAAATGGCCCTTTCAAATCTTTATCAAAGTGTGGTAAATCCATTCAATCATTCATTCATTCAAACTTTAACTTGTCTAATTAGCAAGTTACTATAAATCATCATGCAAGTATAACACATAGGAAATCAACACATGACATAATGATTTACGTGGAAACCCAATTTGGAAAAAACCACCAGTAACATGCTACTCAATTCTCACCCTTATGAAGTGATGACATGTAAAAGGCCTACCCTATTAAAGGCTTACAACACACATTGTTAAATGTGACCTCGTTAGAGGATTTAACCACCCTGTTAGAAGTGGGCCTGCTAAAAGGACTTTAGAACATTCACTTGGAATGTCACCTTGTTAAAGGATTTACAAATGGTTGTTAGGCCAACCTAAGTCCATAGGATTTTTAGATCTAATACAATTGCTAGAGAGTATTATAAAATATTGACTTGACTACAACATACAACTTATCTTGCAGATTTCAGATCGCTTCTCTACTCATACCCTTGCCTAGCCTTCTATCTCTGCAACTCTTAACTTCTTGCCTTATCTTTCAAGCTTTGTCTTCTTGAGTCTCCATACTCAATGTACCAGTGCAATCATCTCTTTATGACCACTTGTAGAAGTAGAACCTCTATGCTCTTCCTTCTCCTTCTTGACACTCTTTCAATCACTTTATAGATTTGACACTTCTGCAGCAACAGTATTAACAGATCCCTTCTTCTTGGTTGACTTCTTAAATAGAAGTCTTGGAGTTCCTTTTCCTGCTCAAATCATCTTTTTCTTTAGTTTCAATTCCAATGGATTAGGTCGGATTCATTGCATCTAACTCATATTTTGTTTCCTCTAGAAGCTTCTTAAATAATCCATTAGAATTCACCCAAAAATGGTTTACATAGAATTATGTGCCAACAACTCATCATCCTTATCCTCCAACTTGTTCACAAAATTCAATGTAACTATTAAGTCAGCTTGGATTTGGTGAATCTTCGTTATTTGAAATAATATAGCAACTCGACACTATTGAAATATTGGTGATTGGCACATACTGTGTTACTCAGAATCAACTATGTTTTTCCTGATGCTCGGCACCTGAAGATTACTCAACACTAATTGAAAATTTTTCTTGATGCTCGACACCTGATCTTTTACTCGGCACTTGAAGATCACTTGGCACTAACTAAAAATGTTTGTTACTCGACTTTTACTAAGAATTTTCTCGGCTTCAACTGATTTGCTTGGCTTCTTCTGATGATCAAGGTTAAAGCTTTGCAAACAACTTTGTTACAATTTTTTTAAATATGTCTAAATGTGACCATCCTCTGTATCTTTGAGTATGTTATCAATACGCTACTTAACCATTGTCTTAGCTAATCCTTGCACTTCATTACAACATTATAACTCAACCTTTCCCTTAGGTGCTCTTGTTACATCTTCTTGATCAAATCCTCTTCATCAATCAACTAAGTAATAGTGCTTGAATCTTATAAGAAAATATCATTCCTACAAATAGCAGGTTTGACATCAGTGGCAAAAAAATGATTCAAATATTCTTTTACAATAATCTCCCTCTTTGATCTTCAACAACAATAAGCTTTTCAATTAGATTTCCAACAAAACATACCCATTTTACTAGAAATGAGAGGCCCCGCCCACAAAAGCCTCTCATTTCTTTAGTTGGATGAAGATTTTCTCATGTACCCTAACTTTTTATTACTCCAAAGGAGAATTATCAAACTCTTATGTGTGCCAAGATATCCCTTATGGTAGTGTGTGGTTTGGTTAAGGTGAATAATTTTTATTTTTAGCACCAAACTATTGGGTTAGTTTGTAGATTCATTGATTTGTGACTAGATCTCTTTCTCATCTTCATTGTTTGGAAATAGATTCATTGAGATATCTAGCCTCTAAAAACATTGAGTTTTCCCCTTGTGAAAATAGGTTTTCTATTATTGTTTTTGCTTCTTTTAAAGAATGATAATTTATGCTGAGAAAGCTATGGGTTTGGAGGACTCACTCTCTCTCATCCAAACCTAGGTAGTCTTTTTTAACCCTCTTACCAAACCAATTAGTGTTTGTCTCCTTAATATTCCCCTTCATTTTGAGAGAGCTCTTATTTGGAGGCCATTAACAAATCTATTAGTAATTTCATAAAGGTGGATGAGGCTACAATAGTTATGGGTTTCTCTACCTTAGTACACATTTTGGTTGACATTGATATCTTGGTGCAAGAGTATCCTGGGTTGACATGTTATCCTACTCATTTGTGTTCATTCTACTAGTTGTTGCCGAGTTGCGGCAATTGTCGAGTGCTAGTAATTTTGCAGTTTAAGCTAAGTTAAGTTATCCCACATCGTGTTAACACTTGGGTTGGTGAGTTATCCCATCTCACTCCATAGTTTGTGTCGAGTTCCACAAAGTGTTGTGATCTATCCTTCATGTGTCAAGTTATCTATTGTATGCCAAGTGATCCTTCATGTGTCGAGTATTCCTGTTGATGTTGAGTGTCAATATCTTTGATGTATTTTCTACATTTTTGGCATGAGCCAACTTTTAGAATTTATTTTGATCGTGACATTTATAATAAGATCTGTTCTTGGGATGTGTCCAAACCGTTGTTGGGTCAATCTTTCTATTATGTAATGATCTAGAATGTTCTATAAGTTGTTTTGGCAAGTATAAATAGAGTTTTTAGGCTTAGAGTTAGGGTATATTTTTCATAGTCCAGAAGAGAAATAGAAGATTTAGGAATATTGTTGCATGTGTGTTAGGTGGAGGTGTGAATTTGAAGTTGGATCTTAGATCTTGAATGTATTTTGTTATGGTTGTAACTTAGAAGGCCTTATAGTTGGGCATGTATGTTCATCATTTGATGAATCAATAAAAGAATCTCTCTCTCTCTCTCTCTCTCTCTCTCTCTCTCTCTCTCTCTATGTGGAGTTGTTCTCTTTATGTGTTTTCTTCCATTGTGTTTACTTTGCATGGTTGTTTTGGATTGTTGGGTGTGTCTTTGGCCCTAGTTATTGTTCTCCTCCTTGCATCAAGTGGTATTATAGCTTGAGGTTCATCCTTGTGAAGGTTTTATTGAGTATAACCCTAATTCAAATTTGGTTGTAGGGTTGCAAATCCGCGGATTTGACCTATAACTTGTAGAGGGTTACAATCTTGTAGGAACCTAATTTGTAAAGATGGTTCAAGGTAGAGGAAATGTTGATAATGCAATATTGGATACACTAAGACAAATTGCAGCCAACTTAGATGTTGTGGAGACATCCCAGATGAGAGGAGCACATCTTAAGGATATGAGTGATGATGAAGCGGTAGCACCAAACCCTAATCTGAAACTTGAAGAAGATTAAGATGAGTAAAGATTGTTGAGAGTCTTGTCTAGGGCACATTCGAAGCCTATTGTAGAAGTTGTTCCTTATGATGGAAAGTTGGATACTAATGTTGTGTTAGATTGGATCTCTGATATGGAGAAGTTCTTTGAGTATAAAAATGCTCCTGATAATAGGCAAGTGAAACTTACAGTTACTAGGATGAAAGGTCATGCTTTACTATGGTGGGAGCATTTGCAAACTAATAGACAAAGGAGAGGAAAGGAGAAGATCAAAACTTGGCTGAAAATGGTGAACAAGGTGAAGAACAAATTCTTTCCTACCAATTACCAAGTTAGCTTGTTGAGAAAAATGCAAAATTTGAGACAAAAAGACATGATTGTGAAAGAGTATACTAGGGAATTCTATAGATTGGACATCATACCTGGACATGTGGATGATGATGTTGAAAAAGTTTCAAGATATCTAAATGGATTGAGATTTGGAATTCAAGATGAAATAAGTTTTCTTAAATTTGAAAGTGTGGAAGAAGCATATCAATATGCCTTGAAAGCTGAGAATATCTTGACAAAGAAGCATGAACAAAGAAAAAAAGTTAGAGGTGGTAGATTCTAGAGAGGTGGAGGTAGATCTTATGGTGAAGGTGGAAGATCTAATAGTTTTGTGTAGGATAAAGGAAAATCTGAATGGAAGAATGATGACAAAAACAAGACCGAGTGGAAAGGTGGTAGTTCTTACCAACAAAGAGATGATTCTTATTCTAGAGGTGGTTTTTGTGGTAATTGTTTTAGATGTGGTAAAGAAGGGCATAGATCCTTTGAATGTAGATCTTCTGAAAGTGGGAAAGGTAATAGAAACATTGTAATACAAGAAGACATTGAGAGTTCACCAAGTGGACCTGAGGCTAGAGAAAATTTGATGGTGAGACAAACCTTATGTAATAAGGGAAGTGATGAGGAACCTATTCTTAGAAGAAGTCTTTTCAAGACCCGATGTAAGATGGCTAGAAAATGTTGCAAGGTGATCATTAATAGTGGAAGTTCTACAAATTTGGCATCAAAAGAGTTGGTTACAAAGTTACAGTTTTGAGACAAAAATGAGATAAAAATGAATTCAAGTGGACACATTGAGCTAATAAGAGTTTTGAGACTTTGAAACAAAAGGTTGTTGAGTTACATGTATTGGATTTTCCTAATTTCAATAAGTATTTTAAGTTGAATGTTGTGCAAGTAGTACTGCAATAGGAGTTGTATTGAATCAAGAAGGTAAGCCTATTGCTTTCTTTAGTGAGAAGTTGAATGATGCTAAAATGAAGTATTCTATGTATGATCAAGAGTTTTATGCTATTGTTCAAGCATTGAAGAAGTGAAGACGTTATTTGATTCCTAAGGAGTTTGTGTTGTATACAAATCATAAAGCTTTACAGTACTTGGGAAGTCAACATAAATTGAATCAAAGACATATGAAGTGGGTTGAGTAGTTGAAGAGTTTTAAATTTGTGATTAAGCATAAGATTAGAGTTACTAAAAATTGGTCGTACTTCTGGAATTTGATTGTGTTGTAAGTTTTTTGCATCAACGTTTCGGATCACACACAGTGATCCATCATCAGGATGAAGAGCAAGAGAAAAATAATAATAAGCAGCAGACTGGAGAAAACACAAAGATATAACAAGAGGAAGGAGAGGAGGTGGGGGGGGGAACATGTGGATTGAGGGGGAGATAAAGTAATAAAGAATAAATAAATGAATTAGAAAAACAAAAATAAAAATAAAAAATAAAAGAAAAAATAAAAATAGAATAAAAATAAAAAATAAAAACAAACAATCAAATGATAAATAACAATGAAAGCGCTCACAAAATGAGAATAATAATAACACTAATTGAAAAAACAATAAAAATAGAAATAAAAAATGAACGTAAAACCAAAATAGACCAAATAATAGATAACAATAAGAATGAACTAAGAATGAGAAACAAAATATTTTTAAAAAGGGGGGTCAACAAGGAAAAATTAAAAATAAAAATAAAAATAAAAAATAAAAAATAAAAGTAAAAAATAAAAATAAAAAAGAACCTCGGGGACCACCAAAAAGTAAGAGGGAACAAAGGAACCAAAGATGGGAGCGTCCTAAAGATACCGACAACACAGTGAAAGGAAGGAGAAAAGAAGAAAAGGAAGAGAGCAATCACCAACCTCAAGCAGGCCACCAACTAGGGAGAAACTAGGAGCAAGGAGGCGAGGGGAGACCGACGGGCTCAGAACACCAAAGGATCAAGTTCGTTGGTCTTGAGTCAGCAAAGGAATCCACGAAGGGTTTAAGGTCCACCCATCATCTCTGTTGAGGTTGACAGGGTGACTGTTGATAATTATAGCTTCTTTGAGCTTCCTTTTGAAATAGTTGTCCTCCTTGGATACGATTTGGGCATCTTCTAAACAAATGTGGTGCTTAGTGGCTGACGAGTGCTCTGCTAAAGCAGACTGATGAACCCTGTCGTGTTTAATGTCGGCACTATGCTCCTTGATTCTAGTGCTGAAAGAGCGACCAGTTTCACCAATATACGGTATCCCACAAGAGCAAGAAACTTTGTAGACTCCTGATGCTGAAAAAACATCTCTGGAATCTTTGAGAGCGGGGGTGCGATTCTTGAGCCTAAACCAAGGTTTGAAGGCCACGCGAAGGCCTTTTCTGCTCAGAATCTTGGCCAGCTTCTGGGAGACCCCATCTATAAAGGGAAGCGACACAAAATCGGGAGGCAGAGAGGGGTTGGGTCGGGGAGCAGAGAGGGAAAGAAAGAAAGAGCGAGCACGGACAAAGGCCCTAGAGATTTGTTTGTGGGAGTACCCATTTAATCTAAAGACTTGGCGGAGGTGGGTCAACTCCGAATTTAAGTGGTCATCATCACAAATCCTGAGGGCTCTTAAGGCTAAGGTTTTAAGCGTGCCAACTTTTTGACTCGGATGGTGGTGAGAAGAAGCATGAAGGTACAGATCGGTGTGCGTGGCCTTCCGAAACACTCGACGTCCCAGAGAGCCATCTGGTTTCTTAGTGAGTAAAATATCAAGGAAGGGTAATTGATTGTTGGATTCAAGCTCTTTGGTAAAAGCAATGCTAGGAGAGATGTTGTTAAGATGAATGTGAAACTCTTCTAGTTTATCGATACCATGGGGCCAGCAAACATTGGTATGGTCAACGTATCGCTTCCACCATTTAGGCTTGAGGGGGAAAGAGTGGAGGGCCAGCTCTTCAAAGTGCTCCATATAAAGGTTAGCAATAACCGGGGAGAGTGGGGAGCCCATTGCGACCCCATCTACTTGTTCAAAGATAGTCCCTTGGAAGGAGAAGAAGGTGGACCTTAAACAAAGATCAACCAGATTAGCGATCTCCACATTAGTTTTCCTTTCCACAATACCAACGACGTCCGGAATAGGAACCTTCGTGAAGAGGGAGACCACATCAAAGCTAACCAAGATGTCATCCTCATCTAGTTTGGACTCTTTGATGAAGCTAACAAAGTCGGAGGAATCCTTGATGAAGGAGTTGGAATGGCCAAGAAGCGGAGAGATAAGCTTGGTAAGATGGGCGGCAAGATGGTAAGTGGGAGAACCTCTGGTGTCCACGATGGGTCTAAGGGGAATGCCAGCTTTGTGAATCTTGGGGACACCATAGATGCGAGGGGTTAACTCTTTGGATGGAAAAAGCCTCTTCTTAGTGGCATCATCAAAAGAAGAGGAGGAAATGGCCTTCCTGACATTCTTGGAAATCTTAGAGCACGGGTTGAAAGAGAGGGGTTTGTAGCTGCAAGAATCAGAGAGAAGGTCTGTCATTTTTGCAAGTTAGTCGTGCCTGTTCATAATGACAGTAGCATTGCCTTTGTCCGCTTTGACAAGTATAACATCGTTATTCTTCAAAAAATTGTTGAAGGCCGTGGATTCTCTCTTAGAGGTGTTACGCCTAGGAGGTTTAGCATGTCTAAGTGTAACCACACAGTCCTACCGAATTTCATCAGCAACATCATGGGGGAGCGAACGGATGGCACTCTCAATCTCCACTAAGAAATCCACATGCGGAACCTCAAGGGGGGAAAGAGCAAAATTGAGGCCACGCTTGACAAAATTAAAAGTCAGCGGGTCTAGAAAAGCACTGGAAAGATTAACCACCAATTTGTTCTCCCAATCAGAAATGGTGGGAGCTGAGCTAGCAAGGTTGACCGGGCTAGAAGTGGAAAAAGGGAGAGAATGGTTCGAGGGGCGCTCCAAAAAGCTGTTGGTTGAAACGAGAGGAGGGGTAGGTGGAGACCGCAGGCACAAATGGGGAGAGGCAACATCAACCAAGAAAGAATTAATGCAAGAAGGAGAGGAGTCAGAGAGGTTAGAGGAGGACGTACCTGGATGTAAATGCGATTGAACACCTTTGTGCGGTTGGACGCCAAGTTGATACTCCCGTTGGTTACTAGCCGTTGGAGAGAAGGATCCGTTGGGATGGAGTGACCGATGGGGGATCAATGCGAGCTCCTCTGTCTTTAGTGGATCCTGCTTCGCGGGTTTAGGGGAGGATCTTGGCGAGAAGACAGAAAATGCATACCGCTGCGAGCTAGAAATGCTGGAAAGTGGCAGCAACGTATTATAGTTAGAAGGACCAGCATGGGGGGAAGGCGATGCAGGAGAATGGGCTGCATCTGGAGGAATAGAACGGTGTTGCAGCCGCGTATGTAAAGGAGCAGAGGAACCAGAGGGTCCAGGACAATGAGCAGGAGAATGGAGATGACCACCAGCCAAATATGAAAGTGCGGGGGAAGACAAAGGCCGAAAGGTATGATTCCCAGACTGCCGAGAGTTTGAAATGGTGGGACGAGTAAGTGAAGTGCCAAAAACAGGCAAGCCAGCATGGAGGGATGATGCAGGAGAATGGGCTAAGCTGGGAAGAACAGAACCGAGCTGGGGCCGAGGGTGGAAGGGAGCAGAGGAGACAGAGGAGCCATGACGATGAGCTGGAGAAAAGATGCGACTAATAGAGTTTTTGATGCAGTGAGTAGAAGACATTCTTTGTTGACTAAGATGAAGGTTGAAGTTCTTGGTTTTACTAAGATGAAAGAGCTATATGATACTGATCCTGATTTTAATGAGGCGTGGAGAGGGTGAGGATCACCAAATCTGACATACCACATTAGTAAGTATGATGAATATTTCATTCAAGAACATATGTTGTTTAAAGTTATTTAGTTGTGTACCCCTAGAAGTTATTTGAGGTTGAATCTAATTAAGGAAAATAATGGTAGTGGATTGGCTGGACATTTTGGAATTGATAAAATATTGAGTTTGTTGAAGGAGAAGTATTATTGACCACAGATGTATAAGGATGTTCATAAATTTTTGAAGAGTTGTGGAGTTTGTCAAGTTGCAAAAGGAGTAGGTCAGAATACTAGATTTTATACACCTATTTTTATTCCTAAGAAAACCTCAGAGTGACATTAGTATGAATTTTGCTCTTGGATTGCCTAAAACAACAAAGGGGTATGATTCTATATTTTTTTTTGTGGATAGATTTCCTAAGATGGTTCATTTTATACCATGTAAGAAGACATCAGATGTTGAGCATATTGCTAAACTTTTCTTTAAAGAGATTGTTAGATTGCATGGATTACCAAGAAGTGTTATTTCTAACAGAGATAATAAGTTTGTTAGTTATTTTTGGAGAACTTTATGGAAGAAGATAGGTACTGAGTTGAAGTTTAGTTCTACATTCCATCCACAAACTGATGGATAGACAGAGGTTGTGAATAGAAACTTGGGTAATTTGCTGAAATGATTAGTTGGAGATGAAAAATATAATTGGGAGATGGTATTGGCACAAGCTGAGTTTTCATTTAATAATTTTGTAAATATGAGTATAGGAAAGACACCTTTTGAGATTGTTACTAGAATGAAGCCTAGAGCAGTATCAGATTTAAGGGATGTTGTTGGTGAAGAGGAGAGAAGTGTTGTAGGAGAAGAATTTTTGGATTTTATGGAGTCTTTTCATAAGGAAGTGAAGCTAACATTAGAACAAAGTAATCATAAGTACAAAGAGAATGCTGATAAGTCCAGAAGACATCACGATTTTAAAGTTGGTGATGAGGTGATGGTTCATTTGAAGAAAGGAAGATTTCCAATTGGAATATACAGTAAGTTGAAGATGAAGAAGTTTGGACCTTGTAAGATCTTGAAGAATTTTGATAGTAGAAATGATTATGAATTTGAGTTACTTGATGACATGTATATATCTCCTATGTTCAATGTTGTTGATCTATATAAATATCATGAGTCAGATGATGAAGTTGTTGTACCTGATGATTATCCTAAGAAGCAGATTGAAGAGGTTGAACAGATATTGGATCAAAGGGTTGGTAAAAGCACAAGACGAAAAGACTACCATTAATATTTGGTGAAGTGAAAAAATAAGCTAGTTGAAGATGCTAAATGGATTTCTCAATCTGAGTTGAATTTAGCTCAGGTTATGACATCTCACTAATTCACAAGAATCATTTCTTTTTATCTTGGTTGTCTAATGTAGGAGCATCCTAGGTTGACGTGTTATCCTACTCATTTTTGTTCATTTTTCCAATTGTTACCAAGTTATAGTCATTGTCAAGTTGCAACAATTATTGAGTGCTAGTAATTTTGCAATTTAAGCCAATTTAAAGTTATCTAATGTCATGTTAACACTTGGGTTAGCGATTTATCCCATCTCACTCCGTAGGGTGTGTTGAGATCCACAGCGTATGTCAAGCTATTCTTCATGTGTTGAGTTATCTAGTGTATGATGAGTGATCCTTCATGTGCCAAGTATTCCTGTTTATGTCAAGTGTCAGCATTTTGGGTGCGAGCTATGTTGCAAGATTTATTTCAATCATGACATTCACAATAAGATCTTTTCTTAGGATGTGTCCAGACTGTTGTTGGGTCAGCCTTTCTATTATGTAATGAACTAGAATGTTCTATAAGCCATTTTGGAAAGTAAAAATAGGGTGTTTAGGCTTAGAGCTAGGGCAGATTTCACATATCCTATAAAAGAACTGGAAGATTTGGAAATTTTTTTGCATATGTGTCAGGTGGAGGTGCGAATTTGAAGCTGGATTTTAGATCTTGAATGTATTTTGTTATGGTCGTAACCCAGAAGGCCTTACAACTGCACATGTATGTTGATCATTTGATGAACCAATAAAAGAATATTGCTCTCTCTCTCTCTCTCTCTCTCTCTCTCTCTCTCTCTCTCTCTCTCTCTCTCTCTCTCTCTCTCTGGTGTTGTTCTCTTTGTGTGTTTGCATCCGTTGTGTTTACTCTGCAAGGTTGGTTTAGATTGTTGGGTGTGCCTTTGACCCTAGTTATTTTTTCCCTCCTTGCATCATAATTTCACACCTGTCCCAAGAGATGCAGTTCTTGTGGTGAGGGATAGACCATGGAGTCAAGTGGTGGATTACAAGAGCCTCCATTTTTTACTTGTCAATACTCCTCTACTAGTCACCTAACAATTAATTGCTCTTTATTGCAACACTTTCTATGAATATGGATGATGCTCCTGCTATAAACTCAATTTCATCAGCCCTTGTAGATACTACTCCTAATGTTGTTGGTGTGGCCCCCTCTAGCTATGTGGATGATGCAAGAGCATCCTAAGTTGCCTAGTTATCTCACTTTTTTTTCTTACTTATTATCAAGTGCAACGTTGACCGAGTTCCAACATTGTCAAGTTGTTGTTGTTTCCAAGTGCCAATATTGTCGAGCTCTAGTATCAACCGAGTTCCTATGTTGGTCAAGTTGCTTCAAGTGTTGAGTTGTCTCAGTAGTCTCTTTTGAAGCTCGGTTCCTTCTTTGACTAAGTCTATCTATGTTGGTTCTTAGTGGGAGTAAACTTGTGCATTGAATTTGTGTTCTACATTTAATGTAAGGTTCATGCATTGGGATGTTTGCAAACTATTATGAGCTTGACCTTCTCTAATGTGAAGATCTACAATCATTTGTAAACCATTTTATTAAGTATAAGTAGTGAGTCAAGGTTTTTTTTTAGGCAGTGAAAGTGGTAGAAGGGTCGTAGAGGTTAGCAAGTTAGAGTTTGGATAGTAAATCATAGATCTATTATGGTGAATGCATTTTGATGTAAGTTTTTTCATTGTATTGGTCGTAACCTTGAAGGCCTTATAGTCGAGCACATTTATTGATAGTTTGATGAATCTACAAGACATTATTGTTTCTCTCTCTAGATAGTATTGTGGATCTTTTTTATGTGAAAATAACTAATTACACTTGTTAGAAGTTATCACGTGTGTTACTTTGAATAGGAGTTGGTCTTGGTAGGCTAGAGTGTGTTCTCTCTTACTTTCCCCTACCTTTGTGTGAAGTGGTATTATAACAAGGTTGTTTGTGGGAGTGGATCATGTAGAACCCTACATCTTGGTTGTAGGGTTATAGATCTAAGGATTTTACCTATAACATGTAGATGGTTATGATCATGTAGGAACCCATTTGTCAAAAATGGTTTAAGGAAGAAGAAATGTTGACAATGCCATAATGGACATGTTGAGACAAATTGCAACCAAATTAGATGTTGTGGATACAACCCAAAGGAGAGGAGAGCATCTTGATGATGTGAGTGATGATGAAGTAGTGCCACAAAACCCAAAAGATCCTAATGAGAAAAGATTTTTGAGACTTTTGTCTAGGGCACATTCAAAGCCTATTGTTGAAATTGTTCCTTATGACGAAAAATTGGACACTAATGTTGTGTTCGATTAGGTCTATGAGATGGAAAAATTCTTTGAATTTGAAGGTGGTCACTAGGTTGAAAGGTCATACCTCACTGTGGTGGGAACACTTGCAAACTAATATACAAAGAAGGGGAAAAAGAGAAAATCAGGACTTCGGGAAAAGATGGTGAATAAGATGAAGAAGAAGTTCCTACATATTGAATACTAGGTTAGTGTGGGCCAAAAGTACCCTCCCACCAAAAAGATTGAATTCAAATATTTAAACCCACCCAATGGTCACAAGTTTTAAAGATCCAACATTTGAATAATGCACGGGTGCACATTATAACCTTAGGTTATCTTTTACCCTAAGTTCTAAGCCATTTCATGTTATATTTTAAGTCCCAAAGCTGCAATAAAATAATCTGGTCCAAATCTCACGATAACCCTTGTATCGAAGGATCATCAGGAAAATCAAGAAGCAATAAGATGCCATGAAGCTCCTATTGGTCGAGTGGTCAGGTTGTCATAACATTGCAAATAGTCAAAGGATCATAAGCAAAAGAAAATTCCTACTTGATGTTATGACAATCAATAATTGTGAGATCGTAGGCACAGCAAGGATGTCTCCCAAGGACACAAAGTAAAGCATTTGCATAGCGTCAAGTTGTCATGATATTGAAGATTTTGTAGGATTGCAAGCCAAAGGAATATGTTTTTTGACACCAAAAAAGGTTAGTGGTCATAGGATTGTAGGGTTGACCTCCCAGGTTGTCGATGCTACGAAGGGGAAGATTACTCGTTCGATCTTAGAGTCGTAAGATTACAAGATAAGAAGGGGTGGAGGCCAATTAATACATCGAGTGTTCTGATCTTACGATATTCCTCTATCCTAAGGTCAAGAATACAAATAAGGAGACCGTCAAGGTCAAAATAGAAAGATAGTTAATCATAACCATAGGATCGTAGGGGTTATTGTCATAGCTATCGATGTTACAATAGACTACAATCATAAGATTGTGAAGGCCAAATTAACCACATCCATAACATCACAATGGCAGATCAATGGTACCACGACCTTATGCCAAGAGTGTTATTGTGCCATGGTTCTTTTGTGAGATCATAGGTCTTGTTGTTGTTAAAGCATCGTAAAGAGAATGAAGGATGGGCTTGATACTATGAGTATAGGCAATTGTAAGATCGTACAAGTCAAGGCTATGAATGAAAGGTAACTATTGTGGTCTCCACAACACACGCCCCATTCCTTACTAGGAATGGGGACCCCTTACAATTTTTTTACTCCCAGACTCATAGTTCAGGAGTCGGGAGAAGAAAACCTCGATTAAATAAGTTAGAATTTTAAAGTCAAAAAATAAAAAATAAAATCTCGCACGTGCGCATATCGACGCACGTGTGCTTTGCAAAGACAAAGAAGGAAGGGATGTTATAAAACCCCCTTCTCCCTTTTTTTTCACTTTATTTTTTTTGAAGAAGTGTTGAGAGGGAAAGGTATGAAACCTCCCCCCCCCCCCCCCATGTCCATGTAGCCCTCGCGCTTGTGAACGTGCATGACTAGAAGAGGAAGCGAACGGCGCAACACTACACACGCCCTTTTGGATGTATGTGTGCCATCGCAGCACCCCTTTCTGGGCGGTGCATAGTGCAGCCATCACCACCTCACACTTCCCCTTTTGGGTGCGCAGTGCCCTTTTTGGTGTGCGCGGTGCTGCGCGCGTCCTCTGGGCCGTAAATGGCATGACACTATCGTCGCGCCCCTCTAGGACATGCGCGCACAGCCACCACACCACCACACCCTCTGGGCTGCCACCATCACACTTTAACCCACCATTTTTGTTTTTTTTTGTTTTTTTTTAATTTAGGTTTTTTTATAAAGTCAAAAACCCAAAAAAAAAAAGACAACAAATTAAATAAGTTCTAGAGAGATCATTTTTTTAAATGTTTTATATATATCCAATAATTAATCATCTTTTTTCTCTTTGTGACGTGCAAGTAATATAATCAAATGGCGTCCACATCCAGATCAACAGAAAAACCAGTTGTGTACAAGTTCCAAGGCATAACTCCGAAGTCACCGTTGCACGATGAACACTCTAAGATCAAAGACACAGAACTTGGACACATGAACTTGGGAGAGTTTTTGAGGGTTTGTAACAACCCAACTGAAAGATCTTCTTTGAGATCTGCCTTAATCTAGTCTGGATTGATAAATGCAGCATCACATCCTGAGACTGTTCAGTTAGCTAAATTGATTATGACCTTATCTCGACATTTTTTTCCTAAGGAAAGGGTGGTAAAGAGCGTCACTGGGGAAGTGGTCTTAGATCTATGACTTGATAATATTGAGAGGGTTTTTCACCTACCTAGAGCTGATCAGTTTATCAAGCTTTCATATGAAGCAGCTAAGAGGTGGCATAAGGATCATTACCAAGAGGCCATCGACATCATATATTTATCATACTTCATTGAGAAGCCATCTCAGGAAAAGAATATCAGTAAAGTATATATGACTCGAGGATACATGAAGGATAACATTGGATATTCAATCATTCTCCTGAGAAAAGTTATGGGATTTTCTATAGCAAGTCATCTTGCTCCATTCATAGTTAACTTCATTGAGACCATCAGACACGCAAAGATGTCACTTGATTAGGCCACCACACTTAGTGAGAACTTGTGTGACCAGTTGCGGACAGTAAAGGACAAAAAGAAGTTCTATATGACTTCTTATGTGGTATATCTACTTGCAGCGAGAGCCACCGACTATCCCAGGTTGTACAAGAAGGGTAGTATGCAGGATCACAATGCATGGCCGTATATAGTTTATCCTCAACTAGTTAAGAAGAAGCTCTCGCCGCAAGGAAAAGAGTACAAGATTTTGAATGATGCCTTAATCTTTGCCATCATTTGATTCATCAAAGGGGATTATGGGAAGAGATTGTCTAATGAGGCCAAGGCACAGATCACAGCTCTTGGTGCATATTTCATCCAGTTACAAATATTCACATACATTCGAGTTGGTGGAGCATCTATCCATCCCAAGAAGCTCCCAAGATACCCAAGTGAGATGCTAGTTCTAATGGAAATTTCTTGGTAGATTGAGTCAGCTTATGAGCAGATCAAGAAACAATGAAGGCCTTGTTGGGATTGACCTTTTGTAATAGGAGCATACCAGGTAAAGAGAAAGCAGGATAACCTAACTTTTGAATGGGAATGGGAAAATTATCCTCTCGAAGAATATAACTCTTCCCGACCATTCATTGACAATGTTGGTAAAGTGGAAAATCTGCTAGGAAAAGAGTTCTACCATGAAGATGCCATTGACACAAATGACTATGATGTTCATATCAGGGATTATTGTAGAATGACTTTGTATTTAGCAGAGAAGGTTCTCCATTTGACCATCCCAAATGAGATAAGGTTACAGGATTCACAGGAGCTATTAGATCCCTTATTCAATACAGATAAAGTTGGCAAAAGGCCCATCCTAAATGCAAAAATTGATAGAGAGGAAGGAGATGATATTAATCATCAAGTAATACATGTCATCAGAATGACAAAGAGTTGGATCAAGAAACCCTTTCCACTTGATCCAATTCTGGATACAGTGATATTCCATGCACATGCTCACCCAGAAAGGGTAAAGGGGAGGAAAGTCACAGTTCCTATCTTTGCGCTCCAGTCTCTTATCAAGCCAGAAACAGTCTACCAACTTGATCGTCCAGTGGGATAATACCATCCTTTAGAGAAGAAGAAAGAAAAGAGAAAGAGAGCCTCTCCTCAGAGGATCTAGAAAGAGCATGTTGAAGAACAGGCCCATTCGCAGCAACATGAATCTACTCCCTAGGACCCTCGAGACCCTGGAATTTCTCATATCCAGGTTGATTTTCCATTGCCTCCTATTTTGTCAAGCCAACAAGAAGAGGGAGAGATTCAAGAGACATCCATTCATCCGATGCATGAAGAGCCCGCTTCTCCTATGGTTCAAAAGAAGCAAAGGAGGGTCAAGGTTAGAATGAACAAGAGGCAAAGAGTTTGTAAAAGATTGGTGCCTAATCCATCTATTCATAAACCATCCCCAAGGAAGATTCAAATGAGGATGAAACAGAGTCAGATGAGGAGGAAGAGCAAGTGCCTCTACAAAGGAAAACTCGACTGGCCAAAGCCACAGAATTGAAAAGAAAGAAGAATGTCACAAATACCCCACCACCCACCCAAGTTGAAACGGTAGAACTCTCTTCTTCGAAAGACAAAGTACAATGATGGGTGAATGAGAAAAGGGAGCTAGGTGATGATATTCTCTCCATTCCATATTTTGATTTCATGCCAGTGGGTACAGAATTGGTTGGAGATAAGATTAGAGATACTCCTACAGGTGAATTTCAACAACAAGATTAGATGCAGATGCCACCTGAGACACAAGGTCCTCATCCAATGCCCCCAGCTTCACCTCAGGTTATGATGGTAGATAAGGTTTCAGTAACACCTCCACCTTCGAGTTCAGAAGAACATGTTCAGAAGGAATTATCATTACAAGGAGAACCAGAACCAAGGGTTTTGATGAGCCCTCAAAAGAGGCACGGGTAGTAGAATGTATACAACAGCCTCCCCAGGAAGTTGAGGATCAAACTATGGGATCTACAAAAACTGAGACTACAAAAGAAGAACCCTCACAACAGGAGACTCTAAGCAAGAGTGAAAAAGGGAAGGAGGTAGTTGAACACATCCCTTCATCATCTAGAGCCAAGGTTACAAAAAGGCATATCCCGAGATGGTTCCGAAAGGAAATAATGAGAAGTGCTAAGCATCAATTCCTTGCTTCAGAGGATGATATTTGTGACATTGCAGAGATTTTGAACAAGCCTGACTCTCCATTACATGATGCAACATCATTTGCATTCATTACTACTACTCAGAACCAAGACTTGTTTGCATAGATGGCTCACCCTCTGAAAGGTACAGATGAAGAAGTTGTTAGCCTTTAGGACTATGAAGTGAAGGATATCATGTTAGGAAAGCCTACACGGGATACTTCTTGACATATCATGACTATGGGAGTCAAGGAGGTTCTTAACCATATGGAACATGATGAAATTAAAATCAGAGCACTTCAAAGGCAAGTTGAGATCTTGAAAGGATATTTAGTTGAAGTTATTGGTCCTCTTGATTCTTAATGCCCTGAGGAGACTTTGACTACCATTCTTAAAGAAGGGGAAGGTGTATGGCTCAATCCATTTTTGAGAGCTTGTTAGGATTGGCGAGACAACCTTGAGGATAGGGGTGTTACTCTAATTACAGGCAGTCTAAAGTTATTACATGCTACACAAGAGAATGTTGATAAGATCGTGGCAATTTTGAGGGTGGACTTCAGTATTATGGATGAGGTACGAGTTTGGAGCAAGGATTTGCAAACTCTACAGGCCATAAAAGGATAAAGGTACTGCATTCTGATTGATGTATATACTGGAGAAGAGCTAGACATGATAGATGATTGGATAGAAAAGATTGCAGAGGGAAATACAGTGATGGAAACATTGCATGATGAGATACATAGGCTCAAGGACCAAGCCTGAGAGCGAATTTTGGAAGCAAAAAAGTTGTACAGTGATGCATGCTTGGATATTTTTGAAGATGAAGAACAAGAGAAGCTTTTACCAGTTGAGGTAGTTGTGGATAATTTTAGAAAGACTTTAGAGGAAGCATCTAGTGATGAAGACATCAGACAAGCCTTCAGGACAGAAGAAGCATTGTTAGTGTTGGATACCAAACTCAGAGATTTTGCAAAAACTCGAATTCAGGTGGACAACTAGAGAGAGAAGGTTAAAGATAAGTATGAGGCTTTGGATCTTCTCGATGCTGCTAAGATCACTGAGATTATAGAGAAATTCAAGGGCAAACATCCAAACATATCTTTAGGATAGAGATGAGAAAAACCCAAATGCCAGAATTTCAATTTTGACACTTAGTAAAATTTTGAGATTTTGACCTAGTCGAGGTCCGCAGCTCCACAATTCAATGGTGCATCGACAGTTGACTGCCAGTTCCAAAAATAGCACTTCCCATGCATTGGAAACACATTTTGATGGGAAGTTAACTCTAACACACATCGAGTGAAGGGCCAGCTTCTATTTTTGGTGTCTCCATGCACTTCTACTTCGACTAATGGCTTCCTCCTACTTTCTCTCTCATGCTTTCATTGTTTTCAACATGTAAAGGGTTCATGCATCCAATTAATGAATAAAATATGGATGGAATCCCTCTAAGCACCAGTTAGATTATCAATTTGTATATATTTAGTTTGTTTTAGTATTTTAAAAGCATTTTATTGCATCAAGATATCTCTCACTCTCAACACAAATTGAGGAGATGATTTCTTATAAATACCCCATTGTAAAATGTAAAAAGGGCCATCGTTATTATGCAATAAAGATATGCTTTTGGTGGTAGCATTTGGAGTGTATTTATTCTTGCCTGAATGTGTCATTTTTTTGTGGATTTTATTCATGAGATTGTGATTGAGCCAAAGGTTTATTGCATTGTTTTTGGTTGTGCGATCTTTTAGTTCTGGTGTTTGCTATAGATCTATGAATTCCATTGACGTAACGAGCTTGAGAAGAGATCACCCAATTGTGTCTACATAGCTTTTTGTCTCGTATGAACGTACTTTTCATGGTCTTATGGTTTGATGAAGAGTGAAACATCATTCAATTTGTTAAAGATTCTCACTGATGATTCAATCAATGGATTCTAGGAAGCGCTGCTCCTGTTTTCATTGGTTTCCTACCAATTTCTTCAAAGGTTTAACTCATAGCATGTTGTTTTCTGTAGCTTATGTCCATTTAGGAATTTCAATTTCAAGTTATTTGATTTCATGTTATTTGCTTTCAATTTCATTATTTGCTTTGCTAACCCCCTATTAGAATAGGACCTCATAGTAGTTGCATTGTTAGAGTTGCATTCATTGAAAAATAGAAAATAGAAAAAATGTTGTTCTTTTGGTGTGATATTTTGAGACAGCGAACAGATTTCACTTGATTCCAAGGTAAAAGAGTTTTTGGAACCAGCAAAGGCCTCCTCATGAACATTCACATTTATCTTCTACTGAGCGAATTTTGGGACATCGCAAGACAAACACTGAACTTTCGAGTAGATCCTTAAAAAGATTTGCTTTTCAAGAGAGGAATTACACTGTGGATTCTTGTCGTTGACCTCGTGCAAAATGAACGCCCAACAGAAGTGGCACTAGAAGGAGGGCCAATACAAAGAACTTATTATTAGAAACAAGAAAGATTTAATAAAGTTTCAAAAATTTTGCACCCTTGCAATAATCTTCACTACGTAAAAAGTTTAGAAATCACTTCTAAAATTTTCAAAAATTCAGCTCCACAAGTTCACAGGTCCGCAGATCCGCAGCTCTGCAGAACTCTATGGTGTGCAAAATTCAGAAGAAGGGAGGAAGTGTACTTCTGTAAAGGTGCACTTTTTCTAGAATTGATACAAGCTGGAAGATATTGATCCAAGATCCCCATTCCAGTGAGTGTTAAGATCTTCACCAAGTGCCCAAGAATTTCTAGAGCTTACTCATTTTCGTAAGCCGCGTAGTGATAGAGGAATACCCTGAATTCAACCACTTCCATTCGATATTTCATCAACTTCTTCTACTCCACCACCCATTCAACCACCAGGTGGACCTCCACATATTCCAAGACTCCCATCACCATCCCAACCACCTTTAGCTCCAAAAAATCCTCTGATGGCCTTTTTCGCTAACGCAGTTGATTCACCCCTTAGCTTGAGAGGTTCCCTCCATGACCTCCCTAAGAATCTCAAGAAATTTTGTCCAAGGTTTATTTACGAAGAAACAGGAACCGTCGAAGATCATGTCAACATTTTTAAGGAAATTTACAACTGGAAGCAAATTGCAAATTTACTCTTCGGGGGAAATTGCCTTCAATTGGTATGTGAACCTACCACCAGGATGTATTGGAGATTGGGACACTTTCAAAAAATAATTTTTAGAAAAATTCAAAACATTTATCAATCCAGTAGTGATACATCAACAATTCATATCAATAAAAAGGGACCAGCTGAAACAGTTTCACGCTTCAATCATCGTTTTCATATGGCCTATCGCAAGTTGAAAACACCATACACAATTCTGGTTGAAGCTGCCATCCAAGTTTATTTCAATGCCATGGATCCTCTTACTGTGATTTTTCAGAGAAGACTTCCTGTAGCAAATATTGACACATTAGATAAAGTCTTTGCAGAAGCAATCATGTTCACAAAGCAAGCTAATCCTAATGGAGGAGGAATGATGCTTCCTATGCAAATAGTCCCTACAATGCTAACGGTTCCTATGGGAGCACCCACCATACCTAGTCAGTTCATACCTATGAACCTAGTTCCATTACAATAGGTACCCGCTCCACAAACTCAAGCGATAACATATCAAAGGTATGAGCCCTCGAAAATAGCCTTCTTTGAACAAAAGGCAACGGTTCCTGTGGAAGTAGATAACAATCTCCTTTCAGAAGTTGGTCAAATGAAGAAGACCATGTCACAAATGAACAATGAGTTGACTCATCTTAGATTTTCTCAAGGACAAAATAACAACTTCCAAAGAAATAATGTTGGCCCCTACAACAACAATTTTGGTCAAAATTACAACAGGAACTTCAACAACAATAGTAACAACAACACAAGAAACAATAGTGGAGGAAACAACTTCAATCCCCCTGATCGCAACAATGGCTTCCAAAGACAAAATTGACAATGGAACACTCAACCAAATAATGAAAGCATTCCTACTGATAACAACAACATTCAGTATGCTGGTCTTAATCAGTATGATGATGGCCAAAATATGCCTAGCAACGATGGTGTGTACTATAATGGTAATCAGGATGTGAATCAAAACCCACAAGTGAATGATAATCCTCCTCCTATTTAATTCAATGCAATGTTATTAGAATCTTACGATTCTACATAGAATGAACAAGTGGAACAATAGGCAAATGAAGAATTCTCGTTCCCTTTCAGTCAAGAACCCAATCTTCAACACGATGAGATGTTTTCCTTTCGAAATGATAATCGAAATACATATAATCTCAGAAGCAAAAAGGATCCCTTGACTGATGGAATTCCTCCTACTTTGCAACCAACACCACTTGATCTTAGAGAAAATAACAATCCACCACCGGTAAGGCCAGCCCAAGGAGGACCGTAGTATCAAAATCAAGTCAACATACCAACAATACTGAAGAACCCTGCTTGGTCTACTGAAAAATATAATGCAGTTGAAGACCTGAAGAAAATGAAAGCCAATATGTCCACGTTCGACATGTTGCAGAATTTCCCACAACAAAGAGAAGCACTCATGAAGACACTGGATAATACAAAGGTTTCCCATAATATGAATAATGTCCCTCAAAAGATGGTGCCACAACAAGTAAATGCTGCAGAAGCGATGCCCACTATGTTCAAGGACAAAGTTGAGGTACCCCCATTTTTGCTGAGCATAAGGTTATATTGAAAGAATCTTCACAATTGTCTTATTGATTCAGGAGCTTCATGTAATGTGATGCCATTATCAATAGCTCAAAGGCTAGGAGTTAATCCTCAACTCTCTAACCAAGTGGTAATACAGTTGGATAAAATAGCGGTAAAAGTCATTGGAGTATTGAAAGATGTGCGGATACAGCTAACAGTTGATCCTCGGATCCAGGATATTGTTGACATACATGTGGTTGACATCCTGAAAACATATGGATTACTCCTAAGCAGAGAATGGACAAAATGTCTCAGAGGATGGTTCTCTATAGATTTCACTCAATTATGGTTTCCATGGAAAGGTTTGAACAATCAAATCAAGATAGATGTTGAGCCCAAACTGAAAACAATGATCACGGATTATAACACCCCGAATGAGGTAGCATTCTTACAATCTAACTTGGGTTCGTACAAAGTGATGGTATTGAATATGGTTCCAAACAAGACATCTCAAGATCAAAATGAAGAACCTAAGGTGTTAGTACCCAAAAGTGAGACTGTGACACAATTCATAGAAAGTATGGTGACTAATCTACATTGTTTAGGAGAGGAAGCTGACTCTAGTATCCTCCTCCTACTAGGATTTTGTCGATTGCACAAAGTTATTCATTTAGAGTTTGAATGTTCAGTATGCCAAGAAGCAGTAGCAAAGGTTTTGACACAAATAATGGAAAACAAGAGTACAAAGACCTCAAGTGATGGAATTATTGAAAGTCAAGATTTAGTGAATTCATCCAACCTTATTGAACAAACTAAAGAGGAAAGTGAAGATCTAAATGTATCATACAACGATACCTCTTCAGATGGTGGAGGTTTATCTTTTCCTCCTCCCGGGATGATTAAATTTTAGAGAAGAAGACGATATGTCAAAGGTAAAGGATGGACTTCAGTAGTCATTCATCCTGAACCTAAAGTTGAACAAATCAGTGAGCTAATAGGGGAAATTTAGGAGAAGCCATAAAAACACACTCTTCCTCTATCCATAGGATATGAAGGAGATTCATCAAGCCCTACACAAGAAAAGTTACAATGGATTCCCAAGAAATAGTCGTTCAAGACTCAAGTAAAAGAAAAGTTAAGGACGAATAAGCACAAAGTCAAAAAACCCAAGGAAAATGCAGTTTGGACACTCCGCTTCGATGGTTCCAGATGCAAATCAGGAGCTGGTGCAGGTATTGAACTAATCAACCCAAAAGGTAGGTCTTTCTATGCCGCATATCGATTGCAATTTAGATGTACTAATAATGGTGCAGAATACGAAGCTTTGATTCGAGGACTTCTCTTTGCATTGGAAACAGGAGTTACTGCTCTTATAATCGAAGGGGATTCTCAACTGGTGATAAGACAAGTAAAATCCATATACTCATGCAACGACAAAAGATTAATCGCTTACAGGAAAAGGGTATGGGATATTATGGATGACTTTGAAGCTTTGAACATCAAATCCATTCCAAGAAGAAAGAATGTGGTAGCAGACACCCTTGCTATTTCAGCCAGCGCTTTGCAACCAGTAGAAAGAACAAAATTAAAAAGATTCTCAGTTGAATTAGTTGTCATTCCTGCCATTCTCGACAATATCACAAACTTTTAGGTCTTTCAAGATGATCAACATATACTTGAGTTTATTATGTGCAGTTTCCATTTTCAAGGACAAGAGATTGATGATATACCTGAAGACAAGCTTGAAGATGATGAGCTTGAGGATGATGATGGAATCCTTAATTTGAAAACCAACAGCATTTTGAAAGGGATGGTTGACCTTGAACGCATCTTCAACCGTGACGAATCAGCACTCAATAGAAGGGAAACTCAAGAGAAAGGAATCCAAGAATGTGACTCGTACAATTTAGGTACTAATGAAGAACCAAAAATGGTGCAAATAGGAAAAGCATGTAATCAAAAGGAAAGGGATGACATGCTCAAATTTCTCACCGAGTATAAAGATGTTATTGCTTGGAGCTATGAAGAGTTAAAGACTTATCATCTTGAGATTATCACACATGACATCCCGTTGAAACTAGATGCTAAACCTTTTTGGCAAAGACAACGACCAGTAAATCCAATAATCGAAACACTGATTATGAAAGAAGTTAAGAAACTACTGGATGCTAAGATCATATTTCCTATCTGTCATTCCACCTGGGTAGCAAATTTGGTCCCTGTACAGAAAAAGACTGGAGAGATTCGCCTTTGTGTTGACTTTTGTAACTTGAACTTGGCATCTCAGAAGGATAACTACCCTCTACCCTCATTAGATGAGGTGTTGCAAATCATTAATGGTTCAAAGATGATGTCATTCTTGGATGGTTACTCAAGATATAACCAGGTGATGGTCGATGAAGAAGATAGGCTAAAGACTGCTTTCACAACCAAGTGGGGAACGTTTTCTTACAGAAGGATTCCTTTTGGGTTTATTAATGTGGGAGCTACATTTCAACAAGCAATGGATGAAGCGTTCAAAGGATTGATAAATAGGTGTGTAGTCATCTACATGGATGACTTGACTATCTTTTCAAAAGATTGAAGTACTCATATTGTTGATCTGAGGCAGGTATTCAATAGATGTCGTAGGTACGCCATATCGCTCAATGCCAAGAAATGTTTGTTCGGTGTTACTAAAGCGAAGCTCTTGGGACATGTCATTTTTGAAGTTGGAATTTCCATTGATCCAAATAGAGTTGAGACTATTTTGAAGTTAGTGCCTCCTCACAATCGAAAGGAATTGAAATCTTTCTTTGGAAAGATAAACTTTGTACGCAAATTCATAAGTGGTTTCGCAAAGATAGTCCACTCCCTCAATGATTTACTCAAAAATGGGGCTAAAATAGAATGGGTACCAGAGATAAAGAAATCCTTCCAAGATATTAAGGTTTCCATTTCCACAGCCCCGATTTTGGTAAGTCCAAATTACGAGTTACCATTCAAGATCTATTCCTTTGCTTTCGAAAATTCTTGCACAGGGATCTTGATGCAAAAAAGAGAGAAGGAAGATGAGCAACCCATTGCTTTCATGAGTTGTCCTCTAAAGAATGCTGAGTTGAAATATTCAAATCTTGATAAACAGTCCTTTGCGTTAATCAAGGCAATAAAAAAGTTTCGTCATTACATACTCAGAAGTAAGGTGTGTGCAATCGTACCTGACCCAACAGTAAAGATGCTTTTGATGTAGAATGAACTTGGTGAAAGAAGAGGAAAGTGGATGGAAATACTTCAAGAATTCGATCTAGAGATTCAACCTATGTGATTAGTTAGAGGCCAAGGATTATCCAAAATGATCGTTGACAACCAAGAAGGAAATCAAAAGGAATTCAAATTAAATATGAAACTGATCAAGATGATCAAAAGAAGATGGTTGTATCACAAGTTGATATCCATCAAGGTTTGGTGATAGATGTGTGGTACCAGGATATTGTCTATTATCTCCTACAAGATCAATGCCCCAAATGGATGAACAATTCACAACGTAGGGGACTTAAGATGAAATGTGAGTCTTACAAGTTACTTGGTAGCAAGTTGTATAAAAGGAACTACGAAGGGATTTGTTTTAAATTCTTAGGACGTGAAGAAGCTAAGGATGTTCTAGAACATTTTCATGATAAGTATGGTACGGGACACGATTCAGCAGAAGCAACAACTCACATGATTTTAAGATCGGGTTATTTTTGGCCCTCAATATTCAAGGATACTTTTGAACATGTGTGTTCCTGTCATACATGCCAAACTAGTGCTAACAAAGAGAGGCACCCAACAATGCCACTGCAACCGGTATACGAGGTGCGCCCTTTCGCAAAATGGGAATTGGATTTCATTGGCCCAGTAAATCCACCATCATCAACTAGACACACATTCATCCTTATAGCTACGGATTACTGCACACGATGGATTGAGGCAGAAACTTTCAGAAATTGCACTGCTTAGGTGGTGACAAACTTTTTGGAAGAACATATTGTTACTAGATTTGGAATGTCGTTCGTTCTTGTATGCGACAATGGATCTGCATTTGCATCTGTATTCTTGACACAATGGGTGTTTGAAAACAAAGTCATCATCAGATTCTCCTCAAATTACTACCCGCAAGGAAATGGGGTAGCAGAGTCTACAAACAAGAATTTAATCACTGTGATAAAATGACTGTTGAAGGAGAACCCTAGGGATTGGCATACACAATTAAAATATGCCTTGTGGACAGATCGAGTTAGAATGAAAAAGGCCTTGGGTACTTCTCCCTATCTACTTGTTTACGGGCAAGAACCAGTATTCTCGCTCAATCTCAAGATTCATGTTTTAAAATTCATGAGTGGGTATGCCGCTGACACTGACAGAGTACAAATTTGACTGATGAATCTTCTGGAAATGGATGAGAAACGAACAACTGCATTAAAGCACATGGCTAAACATCAAGTTGTAGTTAAGAGATGGTTGGACAAGAGGGCCACGATAAAATCCTTCAAGATTTTGGACCTCGTCCTACTTTGGGCTAAGGCGAAAGAAAATCCGAGAAGCCATACCAAGTTTCAACGCTTGTGGACAGGCCCATATTAGATTGCAAAAATTCTCGAAGAAAACACATTTATGCTAAGTTCCTTACAAGGGGAGTTTCTACCTTTTCCCGTAAATGGGCAATTTTTGAAACATTATTTTGAAGCCTAAGACCAAAAATTAAAAAAAATAGTTAGGTTTCGTTTTCGCATGTAGATTAAATTTTCATTTTTGCAAGAGTGTTTACATCTGCAAGTGTGTTTCTTTTTTCCAAGTTGTGTGTTTTCTTTCAGTCGTGTGTTTTCTTTCAAAGTTAGGTCAGTCCTAGGGGGTAAGGTGTACTTGGGATTAATTTTTCTCAAGATTTTACTAACCACTCTTTGGTCCCGACTTCAGGAGGAGGTATTTCTTCGTCAAAACATTTGGACGATTGGGTGTTTTACCAACCAAGCAACAGACATCTCTTGTAGAATTAAGGGACTTTCAGTCTGGAAATCATAAGCCTAGACTAACAAGCTCTCAACACTTTGCAAATTTAAAGATTTGATTGTGTTAGGTGTTGTTCAATTTCAAGTCAAAGATGACAAAAAATGATCCAAATTCTGACTAGTTCAAATAGGATGGGTCTCCTCGAAAGGTTACTAAGATCATTGTTCGGCATAAGAGTTTCCTAAAAAGTTCTAAAAGAGGAACGCAAGGGATGTTCATAAGAGATTGAATCCAAGAAATGACATCAATGTTCTGGCTACAAAATCTAAGCATAGTCAGGATACAAAAAAAAAATTTAAAAAAAGAAAAAAAGAAAAAAGAGAGAGAGACGGTGTTAAGTCAGAAGGATTCTACCGATGTAAAATGGCTAGAGATACGTTACAAAACAAAGCAGCTTGCAGTCAAAAATATTGTTTCATCAAAATTAACGTTTTTGATATGGAGCAATTATGCAAAAGGCCAAAAATTAAAAGAACGTGACATCTCGCCAAGAGCCCTCGAACTGATTCTCTTATCTGGTCAAGCAATTGATTGACAAAGAGCCTTCGTGGAAATTCTGAATGAATGAGCTGGGAGGGGTGGAAGATTGTTTTGAGTTGACAGAGGACTTTGATTGATGACATCCTGAAACGTCAAAGAGAATGAATACATAATGCACACATTGATTTTGAAGGTTTTGACTTCAAAAATTTGGATTGCAAGGTCATCTGAGATACGCTCGAGGTGTTTGAAGTTCGATTGGTGTTTGACACACAGTGGAAGAATGTTTGCTGATGAAGAAATGCCTTGGTCATTTTTTCCTTTTTTTAGGGCTATTTGTTGTGGTCTCTACAACACACGCCCCATTCCTTACTAGGAATGGGGACCCCCTACCTTTTTTTGACTCCCAGACTCATAGTTCAGGAGTTGGGAGAAGAGAAACTCGATTAAATAAGTTATTGAAAGAAAAATAAATAAAAAATCTTGCGCACGCGCTTCGCGAAGACAAAGAAGGAAGGGAGGTTATAAAACCCCCTTCCCCCTTTTTTTTCACTTCATTTTTTTTGAAGAAGTTCTGAGAGGGAAAGGTATGAAACCTCCCCCCCCCCCTCTATGTCCATGTAGCCCTCGCACTTGTGCGCGCGCCTGACCAGAAGAGGAAGCATGTTGCACGTGCCCTTTTGGACGCACGGACGTCGCTGTGCCCTTTTTGGCGCAGAGGCGCGGCACTGTGCGTGCCCCTCTAAGACACGTGTGCGGTCACCACCACGCCCTCTTAAGCGCACGCATGGCCGTTGCGCTGCCACACCCTTTCGGCTATCGCCGCTGTGCTTTAACCCCCCATTTTTTTTTTTTTTTTTTTTAATTTAGTTTTTTTTTATAAAGTCAAAAACCCAAAAAATATATATATATATATTTAAAAAAAACACAACAAATTAAATAAGTTCTAGAGAGATCTTTTTTTTCTCTTTGTGACATGCAGGTAACATAATCAAATGGCGTCCACATCCGGATCAACAGCAAAACTAGTTGTGTGCAAGTTCCAAGGCGTAACCCCGAAGTCACGGTTGCATGATGAACACTCTGAGATCAAAGACATAGAACTTGGACACATGGACTTGGGAGATTTTTTGAGGGTTTGTAACAACCCAACTAAAAGATCTTCTTTGAGATCTGCCTTAATCTGGTCTGGATTGGTAAATGCAGCATCACAACCTAGGACCATTCAGTCAGTTGAATTGATTATGACCTTATCTCGATATTTTGTTCCTAAGGAAAGGGTAGTAAAGAGCATCACTGGGGAAGTGGTCTTAGATCTACGACCTGATAATATCCAGAGGGTTTTTCACCTACCTAGAGCTGATCAGTATATCAGGCTTTCATATCAAGCAGCTGAGAGGTAGCATAAGGATCATTACCAAGAGGCCATCGACATTGTATATTCATCATACTTCATTGAGAAGCCATCTCGGGGAAAGACAATTAGTAAAGTAGATATGACTCGAGGATACATGAAGGATGACATTGGATATTCAATCATTCTCTTGAGAAGAGTTATGGGATTGTCTACAACGGATTATCTTGCTCCATTCATGGTTAATTTCATTGAGACCATCAGACATGCAAAGATACCACTGGATTGGACCACCACACTTAGTGAGAACTTGTGTGACCAGTTGCAGACAATAAAGGACAAAAAGAAGTTCTATATGACTTCTTATGTGGTATATCTACTTGCAACGAGAGCCACTGACTATCTTGGGTTGTACAAGAAGGGTAGTATGTAGGATCCTAATGCATGGTCGTATATAGTTTATCCTCAGCTAGTTAATAAGAAGCTCTCGCCGCAAAGCAAAGAGTATAGGACTGTGAATGATGCATTCATCTTTGCCATCATTTGATTCATCGAAGGGGATTATGGAAAGATATTATCTGATGAGGCCAAGGCATAGATCACATCTCTTGGTGCATATTTCAACTAGTTACAGACATTCACATACATTTGGGTTGGTGGTGCATCTATCCATCCAAAGAAGTTCCCAAGATACCCAAGTGACAAGTTAATTCTAATCGAAATTTCTCGGCAGATTGAGTTAGCTTATGAGAGGATCAAGAAACAATGAATGCCTTGTTAGGATTGGCCTTTTGTAATAGGAGCATACTAGGTAAAGAGAAAGAATGATATCCTGACTTTTGAATGGGAATGGGAAATTATCCTCTCGAAGAATATAACTCTCCCCGGTCATTCTTTGACAATGTTGGTAAAGAGGAAAATCTGCCAGGAAAAGAGTTCTACCATGAAGATGCCATTGAAGATCATTGGATGAATGCCACAAATGACTATGATGTTTGTATCAGGGATTATTGTAGAATGATTTTGTATTTAGTGGAGAAGACTCTCCATTTGACCATCCTAGATGAGATAAGGTTATAGGATTCACAGGAGCTATTGGATCCCTTATTCAATACAGATAAAGTTGGCAAAAGGACCATCCTAAATGCAAAAATTGATAGAGAGGAAGGAGATGATATTAATCATCGAGCAAGACATGTCATCAGAATGACAAAGAGTTGGATCAAGAAACCCTTTCCACTTGATCCAATTCTGGATACAGTTATATTCCATGCACATGCTCACCCAGGAAGGGTAAAGGGGAGGAAATTCACAGTTCCTATCTTTGCGCTCTAGTCTCCTATCAGGATAGAAACAATCTACCAACTTGATCGTCCAGTGGGATACTACCATCCTTCAGAGAAGAAGAAAGAAAAAAGGAAGAGAGCCTCTCCTCAGAGGATCCAGACAGAGCATGTTGAAGAACAAGCCCCTTCGCAGCAACATGAATCTACTCCCCAGGACCCCCGAGACCCTGGAATTTCTCATATCTAGGTTGATTTTCCATTGCCTCATGTTTTGTCAAGCCAACAAGAAGAGGGAGAGATTCTAGAGACATCCATTCATCTAATGCATGAAGAGCCCGCTTCTCCTATGGTTCCACAGAAGCAAAGGAGGGTCAAGGTTAGAATAAACAAGAAGCAAAGAGTTCGTAAAAGATTGGTGCCTAATCCATCTGTTCCTGAAACCATCCCCGAGGAAGAATCAGATGAGGATGAAATAGAGTTAGATGAGGAGGAAGAGCAAGTGCCTCTACAAAGAAAAACTTGACTGGCCAAAGCCACAGAATTGGAAAGAAAGAAGAATGTCACAAATACCCAACCACCCATCCAAGCTGAAATGATAGAACTCTCTTTTTTGGAAGACAAAGTACAACGATGGGTGAATGAGAAAAGGGAGCTATGTGATGATATTCTCTCCATTCCAGATTTTGATTTCATGCCAGTGGGTACAGAATTGGTTGGAGATAAGATTAGAGATACCCCTACAGGTGAATTTCAATAGCAAGATTGGATGCAGATGCCACCTGAGACACAAGGTCCTCATCCAATGCCCCCATCTTCACCTCAGGTTATGATGGTAGATAAGGTTTCAGTAACACCTCCACCTCTGAGTTCAGAAGAACATGTTCAGAAGGAATTATCATTACAAGGAGAACCAGAACCAAGGGTTATTGATGAGCCCTCAAAAGAGGCACGGGTAGTAGAATGTATACAACAGCCTCCCCAGGAAGTTGAGGATCAAACTACGGGATCTACAAAAACTAAGACTACAGAAGAAGAACCCTCACAATAGGAGACTCCGAGCAAGAGCGACAAAGGGAAAGAGGTAGTTGAACACATCTCTTCATCATCTAGAGCCAAGGTTATAGAAAGACATATCCCGAGATGGTTCCAGAAGGAAATAATGAGAAGTGTTAAGCATCAATTCCTTGCTTTAGAGGACGATATTTGTGACATTGCAAAGATTTTGAACAAACCTAACTGTCCATTACATGATGCAACACCATTTGCATTCATTACTACTACTTGGAACCAGGACTTGTTTGTACAGGTGGCTCACCCTCCGAAAGGTACAGATGAAGAAGTTGTCAGCCTTCAGGACTATGAAGTGAAGGATATCATGTTAGGAAAGCCTACATGGGATACTTCTCGACAGATGATGACTATGGGAGTCAAGGAGGTTCTTAACCATATGGAACATGATGAGATTGAAATCAGAGCACTTCGAAGGCAAGTTGAGATCTTGAAAGGATATTTAGTTGAAGTTATTGGTCCTCTTGATTCTGAATGCCCTGAGGAGACCTTGACTACAATTCTTAAAGAAGGGGAAGGTGTACGGCTCAGTCCATTTTTGAGAGCTTGTCAGGATTGGCGAGACAACCTTGAGGATAGGGGTGTCACTATAATTATAGGAAGTCTGAAGTTATTACATGCTAGACAAGAGAATGTCGATAAGATCGTGGCAATTTTGAGGCAGGACTTCAATATTATGGATGAGGTACGAGTTTGGAGCAAGGATTTGCAAACTCTACAGGCTATAAAAGGACAAAGGTACCGCATTCTGATTGATGTATATACCGGAGAATAGCTAGACATGATATATGATTGGATAGAAAAGATTGCAAAGGGAAATAAAGTGATGGAAACATTGCATGATGAGATACATAGGCTCAAGGACCAAGCCCGAGAGTGAATTTTGGAAGCAAAAAAGTTGTACAATGATGCATGCTTGGATATTTTTGAAGATGAAGAATGAGAGAAGCTTTTACCACTTGAGGTAGTTGTGGAGAATTTCAGAAAGACTTTAGAGGAAGCATCCGGTGATGAAGACATTAGACAAGCCTTCAGGACAAAAGAAGCATTGTTAGAGTTGGATACCAAACTCGAAGATTTTGCAAAAACTTGAATTGAGGTGGACAACTATAGACAGAAGGTCAAAGATAAGTATGAGGCTTTGGATCTTCTCGGTCCTGCTAAGATCACTAAGATTGTAGAGAAATTCAAGGGCAAACATCCAAACATATCTTTAGGATAGAGATGAGCAAAACCCAGATGCTAGAATTTCAATTTTGACACTTAGTAAAATTTTGAGATTTTGACCCAATCAGGATCCGCAGCTCCACAGCTCTGCAGGTTCGCAGATCCACAGCTCTGCAATTCAAAGGTGTGCCGACAGTTGACTGCCAGTTCCAAAAATAGCATTTTCCATGCATTGGAAACGCATTTTGATGGCAAGTTAACTCCGACACACATCAAGTGAAGGGCCAGCTTCTATTTTTGGTGTCTCCATGCACTTCTACTGCGACTGATGGCTTCCTCCTACTTTCTCTCTCATTCTTTCATCGTTTCAATATGTAAAGGGCTCATGCATCCAATTAATGAATAAAATATGGATGGAGTCCCTCTAAGCACTAGTTAGATTATCAGTTTGTATATATTTAGTTTTTTTTAATGTTTTAAAAGCATTTTATTGCATCAAGATATCTCTCACTCTCAACACAAATTGAGGAGACAATTTCTTAGAAATACCCCATTATAAAATGTAAAAAGGGCCGCTATTATTATGCAATAAAAATATGCTTTTGGTGCTAGCATTTGGAGTGTAGTTATTCTTGCCTGTATGTGTCATTGTTTTATGGATTTTATTCATGAGATTGTGATTGATCCAAAGGTTTATTGTGTTGTTTCTGGTTGTGCGATCTTTTAGTTCTGGTGTTTGTTACAGATATATGAATTTCGTTGACGTAACGAGCTTGAGAAGAGATCACCCGATTGTGTCTACATAGCTTTTTGTCTCGCATGAGCACACTTTCCATGGCCTTTTGATTTGATGAAGAGTGAAACATCATTCGATTTGTTAAATATTCTCACCGACGATTGGATCAGTGGGTTATAGGAAGCGTTGCTCCTGTTTTCATTAGTTTCCTACCAATTTTTTCGAAGGTTTAACTCGCAACATGTTGTGTTCTGTAGCTTATGTCCATTTAGGAATTTCAATTTCAAGTTATTTGATTTCATGTTAGTTGCTTTCAGTTTCGTTATTTTCTTTGCTAACCCCCTTTTAGAATAGGACCTCATAGTAGTTGCATTGTTAGAGTTGCATTCATTGAAAAACAGAAAATACAAAAAATATTATTCTTTTGGTGTGATATTTTGAGACAGTGAACAGATTTTACTTCATTCCAAGGTAAAAGAGTTTTTGGAACCAGCAAAGGCCTCCTCGTGAACATTCACATTTATCTTCTACTGAGCGGATTTTGGTACGTCGCAAGACAAACACTGAACCTTGGAGATCCTTAAAAAGATTTTCTTTTCAAGAGAGGAATTACACTACGGATTCCTATCGTTGACCTCATGCAAAACGAATGCCCAACAGTGACATGAAGAGATTTGACCATAGTTGATGATCGTAGGATCGTGAGTTCCAGTGTTGACCAAATTATATAAGGAGCTTCACTCATTGAGCTAGAAAAAGAGGACTCCTCAACCAATCAGGTAGTAGGAAAGGTACAGAGTGACAGTTCAATACTTTTGACATGTGCGTTGTATCTAACTTGGTGAGCTAGTAACAAGGAATAGGTAGCTCTCTGATGGTGAATCTGATCTTTTGATCTCCTACAACCACTTTCATCATTCCCCAAGCTTGATAAGTATTAGAAACACTCAATCATTTTTTGTTGATCTATCTACTTAGTTAGAAGATTAATGGTCATCATTTTTCTCCTCTCAAAGATTTGTTTGGTGAATAAGTGATCTTCTTACATCTTGTTTGTGATGTGATCAGATCTTTTCCAATTTTGTAGTAATTATCCTCTACAGATTTGAATGCAATTGTTGAATTTTATCTTAGAGTGGAAGCTATCTAAGTTATGCTAACACTATAAAAGCATTTTTTGTAATTTGTCTTAAGGTTGAATTTTCTCTGTTTCTCTGGTATTGCTCTGGCATAGTATTATAAATTCCCTTTTTGCCTCTAAATTATATGACACTTTGTCTTATCTCTTTCAGTCATCAATGTACTATGCAAGCTTTATTTGCCTCTCTTCAATGTACTATGGATATATGTTAGAGTAAATAATTATTTATTAATTATTTATTCTTTTACTTAAGTTTACTTAGGTTAATGCATTTATTTATTAGTTGTAGCTGATGAGTTGTTCAAAAACACGAGAGTTTGTTCCTAAGTCATAGTTATCTCCTCACCTTGATCAAGGATATTCCACCTTTTTGTGGATGTATGCTTAGTTGTCAACATTATCTTCTAGCACTTTCTAGCTTGTTCTACAAGCTTCCTTGAGGCATTTATATTAGGTCTCTCTCATTGTAAATTCATATCATATTGTACAATAATTTACATTTTATCTGAGAATACAATTTTCTTATTTTCAAACCAAACCCTTGCCTCTTCTTGTCTTTTTCTTCTCTGTGACAAGTTTTCTACGTGCAGGTGATTCGAGGGCTTGCAGATTTGATTTGCATATTTTTTCAAATCCAACAATATCTATAAGCTACATGTCTATATCTTTTTGGCCTATGAATGATAAGAAGTGAATGTCTTCTTCCTTGTGTCACTCACTTGGTTATCTAATCTGTGTGTGGTTATTGGATTGAAACAAGTTTGAATATGTATATCTTTGGATTGTTATGATAGTTATACTATACATGTATAGGAAGAGATTGGTTGGAACACTCGATTTTGGTGCATGACCTCCTTAAAATAGATTAAGTAGTTTTATTTTATGCATTCTTCCTCCCTTGTCCTCTCCAATTGTAGTCTAAATGCATCCTAATAGTAAAAGAAGCCAACCTTCCCTGGAGACTCAGCCTCATTGTTCAAGTCCCACAACTTGGAGGTTGTTTCCATGTTTCACAAGGTTGTCCTTAGGTAAAAAATTTGGACAAGGGTGTGAACTTTTGTGACAACAGTTAGCTTGTTAAGGAAGATGCAAAGTTTGAGATAGAAAAACATGACTATGGAAGAATATATTGAGGAATTCCATAGATTAGACATTAGATCTGGACATGTGGATGATGAAGTTGAGAAAGTTATAAGCTATTTGAATGGTTTGAGATCTACAATTCAAGATGAGATAAGATTTATGAAATTAGATAGTGTAGAAGAAGCATACCAATATTCTCTAAAGGTTGAGAAGATCTTGACAAAGAAATATGAGCAAAGACAAAGAGGTAGAGGTGGTATATATCAAAGAGGAAGAGGAAGATCCTTTGGAGAAAGTAACAATTCTAACAATCATGTGCAAGATAAAGGCAAAGCTGACTAGAAAAGTGATGATAAAAGAAAGACCAAGTTGAAAGGTGGTCGTTCATACTAAGGAAGCAATAGTTCTTACCGAGGCAGTTATGGAGAAGAAGGTTTCCAAGGTAATTCTTTCAAGTGTGGTGAATAAGGACATAGAGCCTTTGAGTGTAAATACTTTGATAAAGTTGAGGGTAGTAATAAAAATTTTGTGGTACAAGGTGAATATTTGAATCCTCCGAGTGGTGTTGAGGTTGGTGAAAACTTAGTAGTGAGGAGAACCTTGTGTAGTGAGAAAGTTGATGAAGAACCTATTGTAAGGAGGAGTCTTTTCAAGATCAGATGTAACATGGAAGCAAAGTGTTGCATAGTGATATTTGATAGTGGAAGTTCAAAAAATTTGACATCAGAGGAGTTAGTCACAAAGTTGCAGTTGTAGAGGTTGAGGCACCTAAAACCCTATCATGTTCTATAGATCAGGGATGAGCATAAGTTGTTGGTAATTGAGAAATGTGTGATAAAATTCAAGATGGAAACTATTTTGATGAAATCCTATATGATATTATGTGTATGGATTGTTGTCATATTTTATTGGGTAGACCTTGGTAGTATGATAGACATATTGTGCATGATGGTAGATTGAATCAATATACTCTTTGGGTGAGTAGTAGAAAAAAAAAATTGTTGCCTTTGATTGAAGTTCCTGATGAAGTAAAGTGTACTACTTTTAGAATTTGTATGGTAGTTTTTTGTGTGATTCTTAGAAGGCTGAGTTGTGTCAATAATGGTCGAGAAACAGAAAATAGTGATAGTTGAGTGACAACAAAAGATAATAGTGGTGACCAAGAGATACTGAGTGTTGGTAGTAATGGCAACATACTAGGAGAAGTTGAAAGTTTTCTTGATGAGTACAAGGAGATTTTTGTAGAAGATATACCTGATGGTTTACCACCAATGAGAAGTATAAGTCATTGTATGGATCTTATTCCTAGAGCTAGTTTGTTATAAAGCACCATATAGATTGACACTGCCCGAGAATGAAGAACTTAACAAGAAAGTACAAGAATTGTTGTAGAAAGGTTTGATTAAAGAAAGTTTCAATCTATGTGTTGTACATTATGTATTGGTGCCTAAGAAGAATGAAGAATGGGGAATGTGTACTAATTCCAGAGCTATTAACCAGATAACACTAAAGTATAGGTTTTCTATGTCGAGGATGGATGATATAATGGATTGTTTGAGTGAAGCAAGATATTTTACTAAAATTGATTTGAAAAGTGATTATCATTATATCATAATCAAAGAAGGTGATGAATGGAAGACTGCTTTCAAGATAAAAGGTGGTTCGTATAAGTGGTTGGTTATGCCTTTGGGTTTGATTAATGCACCGAGTACTTTTATGAGGTTGATGAATGAGGTTTTAAAGAGATTCTCAGGTAACTTTGTGATTATTTTCTTGGATGACATTTGGATATTCAGTAAGATTAAGGAAGAGCATCTAGAGCACATTAGGCAAGTGTTGCAAAGATTAAAGGAAGAGAAATTGTTGATCGATTTGAAGAAATGTTCATTCATGCAAAAAGAGATTGTGTATTTAGGATTTGGGATTTTAGCTAATGGTTTGAAGATGACCCTGAGAAGGTTAAAGCAATTTTGGAGTGGTCTACACCTGAGAATGTGAGGTAAGATCATCTCATGGTTTGGCTAGTTCTACAGAAAGTTCACAAGGAATTTTAGTTTTGTTTGTAATTCTATTACTTAGACTATGAGAGGAAATAAAAAAGATTTCAAGTGGATATATGAAATTGATAATAATTTTGGGACTTTGAAATAAAAGGTTGTAGAGTTACCTATTTTAGTTTTACCTCGTTTCAATAAGGTATTTCAAGTTGAGTGTGATGCAAGTGGAAGTGCAATAAGAGTTGTGTTGAGTCAAGAGGGTAAACTTGTTACTTTCTTTAGTGAGAAAATGAATGATGCTAAAAAGAAGTATTTTGTGTATGATCAAGAGTTCTATGCATTGTTCAAGCCTTGAAAAAGTGGAGGAATTATCTGATTCCTAAGGAGTTTGCATTGTATACTGATCATAAAGCTTTGCAGTATTTAAGGAGTCAATATAAGTTGAATTAGACGCATGTGAACTGGATTGAGTATTTGTAGAGTTACACATTTGTGATCAAGCATAAAAGTGGATTTACTAACCGAGTTGCAGATGCATTGAGCAGAAGACATTCTTTGTTGACAAAGCGAAAAGTTGAAGTTCTTTATTTTCATGAGATGAATGAGTTATATGATGTTGGCCTTGATTTTTCTTAGGTGTGGAGAGAGTGTAGAGCACCAAATTTGACGGATCAACTAGGTAAGTTTGATGAGTATTTTATTCAAGAAGGTATGTTGTTCAAGCGAATTTAGTTGTGTATACCAAGGAACTCTATGAGAGTGAATTTGATTAAGGAAAAGCATTTGGGTGGATTGGTTGGACATTCTAGTATTGATAAGACCTTGAGTTTTCTTAAGGATAAGCATTATCAGTCACTGATGTATAAAGATGTTTAGAATTTTGTAAAGAGTTGTGGAATTTCTCAAGTTGAAAAATGATTGAGTCAAAATATTTGACTTTATACACCCATTTATGTTCTTGAGAAACCTTGGAGTGTCATCAATATGGATTTTGTTCTTGGCTTACCGAGGACAACAAGAGTGTATGATTCCATATTTGTTGTTGTGGATAGATTTTCTTAGATGGCACATTTTATACCATGTAAGAAGACATCAAACACAATCCATGTTGCAGATCTTTTCTTAAAAGATATTGTTAGGTTGCATGGGTTGCCAAGGAGTATTTCTTCTAACCAAGGCAGTAATTTTGTTGGTCATTTCTAGAAAATATTGTGGAAGAAGATAGATATTGAGCTAAAGTTTAGTTCTACATTCCATCCACAGATAGGTGGATAGACAAAGCTTTTGAATAGAAGCTTGGGTAATTTGTTGAGATGTTTAGTTAGGAATAAGCCAAGTAACTAGGATTTGGTATTGGCAAAAATTGAATTTGCATATCATAATTATGTGAATAGGAGTACTAGAAAAACACCTTTTGAGATTATCACTTAAATGAAGCCTAGAGGTATCTCAAATTTGAGGGATATTATTGGTGAAGAGAAGTGTTGAAAGAGAAGTATTTGTTCATGTTATGAAATCTTTGCAAGAGGAAGTGAAACAGAAGTTGGAACAAAGTAACCACAATTTATAAGGAGAATGCAGATAAGTCTAGAAGACATTATGTTTTTTAAGTTGGTGATGAGGTGATAGTTCATTTGAAAAAGGGTATATTTCCTATTGAAACATATAGTAAGTTAAAAATGAAGAAGTTTGGTCCTTGTAAGATCTTGCGGAAGTTTGGCAATGGAAATGCATATGAAGTTGAGTTACCTAATGACATAGATATATCTCTTATATTCAATGTTGTTGATCTATATGGGTATTATAAGTCGGTTGATGAAGTTTTTGTACCAAGTGATTATCCTAAGAAGAAGATTGAAGAGGTTGAATAGGTATTAGATAAAGGAGTTGGCAAGAAAACAAGAGGAAAGGATTATTTTGAGTATTTGGTGAAGTGGAAGAATAGAAGTTGAAGATGTTGCATGGATTGATCAATCTGAGTTGGATTCAACTCGAGTTGTGATACCTCCATCATTCAGGAGAATTATTTCTTTCAATTGCAATTGTCTAATACAGGAGCATCCTAGTCTATGTAGCTATCCTACCTATTTTTCTTATTGTCGAGCTGCAATGTTGACCAAGTTCCAACATTATCGAGTTGCATTGTTGCCAAGGGCTAGTATTATTGAGCTCCAGAATTGATCGAGTTCATGTGTTGGTCGAGTTGCTTCAAGTGTCAAGTTAGCCCAGTAGTCTCTTTTGATGCTCAATTCCTTCATTGAACGAGTTTTTTCGTATTGGTTCTTAGTGAGAGCCAACATGTGCATTTAATTTGTGTTCTGCATTTAATGTAAGGATCGTGCATTAGGATGTGTGCAGACCATTATGAGATCAACCTTCTCTGATGTGAAGGTCTAGAATCTTTTGTAGGTCATTTTGGCAAGTATAAGTACCGAGTCAAGGTTTGGTTTTAGGAAGTGAAAGTGGTAAAGGGTTGTAGAGGTTAGCAAGCTAGAGTTTGGATAATAGATCACAAATCTATCATGGTGAATGCATTTTGATGTAAATCTATTTAATGTATTGGTCATAACCCGAAAGGCCTTACAGTTGGGCATATTTGTTGATACTTTGATGAATCTATAAGACATTGTTTATCTCTCTCTGTGGTGGTGTGGATTTTTTTATGTAAAGTTAAATCATTACACCTATTAGAAGCATATGTGTGTGTTACTCTGAGTAGGAGTTAGTCTTGGTAGGCATAAGTTGAGTGTGTTTCCTCTTCCTTCCCCCTACCTCTATAAACATATTTGTTAGATTATTATATGTATGTATCTTCTCCAGCTTTAATAGTCCATCATCCAAAACTAGCTGAATGAAATGGTACCACAACTGTATGTGCTTTGTCTTTGAATGAAGAGCATAATTATTTGCAAGATGAATGACGCTTTGGCTATTTGTAAATAAATAATTGTCCACTTGTTGGTGCCCCAACTCTTCCATGAATAATTGAACCCATAACATCTCCTTGGATGCCTCTGAAGAGGTAACATACTCTCCCTCTGTAGTGGATAAAGCATTACCATTTTCTAACAGAGAAATCCAACTCATTGTTGTCCCACGAATAGTAATTACATAACCTATAGTACTCCACCCAATATCAATATCCCCCACCAAATTTAGTCAACATCGCCCTATAAATCAATAGTAGAGCCCCCAAAATGTAAACACTCAGTAGATGTTCCTCTCAAATATATGAGAATCCATTTAACTGTATTCCAATGCTTAATGTCATGATAACTCAACTACCTGCCAACAACTCACACTGTGTGTGCAATGTTTAGCTTAGCACATACACTAGATATATGTGTGTGTAATGTCTAGCTTTGCAATGTTTTTGAGAATCTCTATTAATGCCTCTCGATTGTGGTTGTATAAGGAATATCACCCTTGTTTTGTTATTGGTTTTAATAATTAATCAAGACAATTAAAATTATATGCTACTTATCCACATACACTAGATAAATGCCAAGGAAATATAGTTAACATTGCTAATTTAGCTCTTGAAAAAGGTGCATGTTCTTTCAACTACAACCCATGGTAAAACAACTTGTCATTAGTTCATTTTAGCACTTGATATGTTTGAAAGAAATTAAATGACATAGATAAGTGCCTACTAAAGATGACCCCACTAATAATAAACAATGGAAGTAACCTAAGTTCTTGATAAATGATTTCCTTATCAAGATTATAATGAAATAATTTTATAATCAAGTGGAATTGCAAGCTAACCACTAGTTCCATTGAAGAGTAAATCAATCAAGTTTGAGATGCAAATAAAGTAAATTGTCTTCTTTGACTTCTCCAAATAACTTGCTAAACCTCATATCCTAATCCATGGAAAATAATACTAACATTTGCACCCAAAATGGTGCAAGGGTTACACCAATAGAAAATTATATGTTAGTTGATATATGGGAAGAATGGCAAATATTACCAAATCATTTCTATGTGACTACAATTATTGGTAATATAAATAGGAGGATAGAGGCTAAATCGTCACCTCTACTTAGTACAAAATTCAAACTAAATTATGATGTCATATCTAGAGGTAATCCAAGGAAATCTAGCATTGGTATTCTAATTTCTAATCATGAGGCAAATATTGTTGTTTTTGTCTACAAATGTATTGAGGATGAGACACATAACAATGCCAATTCCAGGTCCTATAAATTGGTTTGGATTTTGCTATATTCTTTAATCCTAAAGATAGCATTATAGAAGGGTTTTCGATAGTTACTCTTATACTATTCCTAACCCAAAAACAATCTAGGGCATGGCAATTAGAATACTCAATAGACAATCCTTTTTGATGTCTGGTTCTTTTATTCTTACACTATCAAGAATTGTTACAGGGAAGTCAATTATGTGGCTAATCTCTTGGTAAATAAGGCCATGAATGAACACACATCTTATATAGAGGTTTTAGCGGATGCCCTTCCACCAATGATTATTATTGAAAGGTTAATGTAATTTTTCTTTATCTTGTTATCTCTTTGGTCCTCAATCTGTATAGTTGGAGCCACATTTTTGGGTTTATAGTTAGCAACATTGATGAGGTGGCCATGTCTATGAGGTATTTGATCAATTAATATGACATGTGTGCTATTTTTCATTTTCCAACTTGTGGTCTAACTATTTTTTATCTTTTGTTTTGTTCAAACTTCATCATATTTGTAAATGGGCCCTTGGTCTACTAGTGAAGTTGAAGGGTTCTTAAATAGCCCACCAAGGATCAAGCCTCACTGAGTGCGTGGCTCCGACGTTGAAAAGGGTCAAGTTCGAGATCGTGCCCTGAGTGAATTTGGTGGAATGGATACCCCTTAGTCCTTGGCTCTTAGCCGAAGAGGTTCATCTGTAAGGTTCATGCTCCCGTATCAAATAGCTACAAATATTTTGTAGAGGACCTTCGTTAAAATAAAAACTTCATCATACTTGTCAGTGTTGATTTGTTGGTCATCATAAGTTAGTATGCAATAGGACTCTCAATTGACACTTGTTGATCAAAATTCTTGACCCAAAAGTTTCACCGTTTAGTACTTCGACTTTTCCATTAGCTACTCTTAGATGGTTCCTTTATTTTAGGTAACATGAAGAGGTTTGTTTTTAGAAAAAAATATTTGCTATATTCTTTCACTGTGTAAAAAATATGGTACATAATCCGTTTGATATTTCCTCATTCCACACTCTCCAAACTTGAATGTGAATTTCCTTCTCTACTGACACCACCATTAATTATTAGAAATATGTGTCTTGTGCCATAATATATCATGTGCACTTTCAAGATGATAAATTGATTATTTGATATATTTGGCAAGCTTCGCAACCTTCAAATGAGCAAGTTAATTGTGCTTGGGTCATATGTCATATATATATATATATATATATATATATATATATATCTTGTATGGCAATTATTATTGAAGATGGCCAACTTGTTAATGGCATTTATTATTTATTATTATATACAATATATTGTAATAATTTCCTTGATGCAATGACAAAATATGTCAATATTTAAAAGTGCAATGAATAATACAAAAAGGGTATAGACAATAATAAACTATATTCTTGTACTATGATTAACTAAATCAAAATTATTGAATGAGCTAATTGATATACACAATTAGAAGTGTTTGCATATATAGACAAGGCATGGTAACTTGGATATATGAGAGAGAACATATTAAAGAGTTAGGTTTATTAGGTTATAATTAGAAATAAATTAAGATTTTGATTAGGGTTCAATTGAGTTTACTATTGTAGTAAGATGTGAAGCTCCACCTATATATGGACATTGTTTCTGCATATTTTGGTAATATATGAGGTACTTTACATGAATCTACTAAGGTGGACCTTTGGTTTATTATTATTAAATCTTGACAAGAGTTATGATGTGTGTATAAAACCCAATGTTGATTGTATATACCTGCACTTTAGGTGTCCAATTGTTTTAATATCCTGCAAAGAGTTTTACATGGAAAGGAGTAGTTAGTGGCATTACATCGTAACTGCACCGTAGTTATATGAAAATTACATAGTATAGAAAAACAATGTAGGTCAAGAGGAGTTATAGGTGAGCAAATATAATCTTGTAACCTGGGAAATTGCTCTATCAAGTGTCACCGTGAATTTGTGAACGTGTGATGTTAGAGCTGTATGTAAATAGAGAGTGTCAACGAGAAAATAAAATAAATAATATGAAAAGCATATCATGTCATTGAATTCATTGTTAGAATTAGACAAGGTTGTGGTTTGACTCTGAAGATGTTGCATTATTTGTTGTTTACTCATGGATGTACACAGATTCGTGTGCTATAATGTAGTGATGGTTTGAATGAACAATGGTTGACTCAGTAGTCATTTGTATATCCACAACTTGGATTGACTATTTTTCTATACGTTGCATATGACAACAAATACTTATTTGTTCTTTATGGTAAGCACAGTAGAATTGATTTCATTTTTAAAACTTCAATTTCAGAAATTTCAACTTGAGGATTTTCTAAGGGTCGAGCTTATCATCTATACTACTAGCTACAAGAGTGTGTAGATCTAAAAAAGATTAATGGGAATTAATTTAACCAAAATTTGAGGACTAAATACTAATCCCTCGATCCTAAAACTAGTTTATGCATAAAAGGAGTCCATGGAAGCCGTGTGGCCATGGGCTGAAGCAGCAAGTGTAAAGGAGTGATCTTGGTTTGTCTATTTTTTCTGTGGGTTCCCTGTTTTTATTTATGGCTCGAAAACATTAGGAAACTCAAAAACACAAAAGCACTAGTATTCTCAAAGCCTCTGCAGTTGAAGCTAAACCTGCAAACATCATCGTTATTATTAATATATATCAGATATTTCCTTCTCATAATATAGGCAGAAGGATTGTGAAAAATTCAATGTTTAGTTTGCTAGATACAGGCCAACAAAATTTTTAGATACTATAAAGAAGATCAATGTTTTGGGGACACAGAAGAGTGAGGCTCTAAATCATACTAGACTTATGTTTTTTGATTTGTGTGTGCATAACATAATCTCGCTTTTTATATATATACAAAAGCTCGGGCTCTGTTTTTCTTCTTGGCATATTCAAATCTCTCTTATAAGACCGACACAAAGAATTTCTTTCAAACACCTTAGAATCTATTTCCTGTTGATTAACTGTTACATGCAACCGCTAACCTAATTCATTCCCTGCACAAAGCAAAATTATAATCGTGAAATAATTTTCAGCCTTAGAGCAAACCCCACAAACTTCAACATGGAGACATTAGAATATGCCAAGAAGCAAAACAAAGCCCGAGCTTAAATTTATCTCTACTATCACATTATATAAAGCAATTTCAGTATGATCTATCAATGCTCCTTTTACCATACAACGCTTGTTCCCTTGAATTTTTCTTCTTTTGCCCTGAATTTCTCTGCCTATTCAATTTCTACTATTTACTGAAATGGACGTATAAAACATTTCTTTCAAAGCTAGTGCCATAGATGTACTATTGGGCAGAGTAGTGGTCAAGTTGCAAAAAATTGGTGAATTTTTAAGACTTTCATTGATACCGAAAACTCTCTGAATTTTTGGTAAAAACTAGCCAACTCGCCGTAATTTTATAACAGCACTTAAAAGGCAAAAAAACGGCCCAAAATTAATTTCATTTCTCATTTCTTCAATTGTATTTTGCTGAGAGGGGGGAAATAGTCTTCCAAACCCTTGTACTCCAAACACTTATTTCTCTCGATTTGAGGTAGATTAGAGGACTTGTGGTGGTTTTTGAAGATGACATCAATGATTTGGAGAAGCACGATATGGAGGGTGGTGGATGTAATTTCACATTGGATAACATTAAGTCGAACTAGTAGTCATTGCTAGTGGTATGAGAAGTTAAAAGGAGTTCTGCATCCAGGATGGAGGACAAGCCACGGACTACATTAGACATTGTGAGCAAGGACACACAATCATGCCCATTACAAACTTCTACGACTAGATTCTCTGCTTCTACCTCTCCCTTGATTTCTACTAGAGCTGGCAAGAGGATTTATACAAATATAACATTTACGTATAAGTTATACTTTAAGTTGTATAAATACTATCAAAATGTTTGAGATAGGTTTCAACTTTATAGGAGTTAAATTTCAGGTTCTAGATTTTGGGGGTTTTCAAAAATAATCAGGCTCAGCCAAATTTCAGAATTTAGCATGCCTTCAGCAATGTTATCTCCCACAACCTGTCCTAATTGTTTGAGGTCAACTTGAAGCTGAATCAAAAAAAATTTGTTATCTCCTACAACCTATCCTATCTATTTGAGGTCAACTTGAAGCTGAAACAAGAATTTTCTAATGATTCAAACTCATCTTCTCAAAAATCACTTGGTTTCAATTCTATATTCCTGAGTCTTGATAGACTTAGCTCAACCGCTTGCTCACACCCAAGACAAGCATTACTTTCTAGCATTACTCAACTCTTGGACTATTTTTCTATGATGTATTTACTTCTAGTTTTATAGAATGTAATGTACCCAACCTCCAAGTGCTGATAAATAATGGTGTCATACACGGGCCTATACAGTATGAGTGTAGATGCAGGAAGTCCGTACGGAGGCCAATGAAGGCCGTACGGCTGCCCAAAAGGCTGTACAAACACCAAGATGGTTGAAGGTTATAACACCAAGTCCGTACAGTGGATAAGCTTGACCGTACGATATTTGGGAAGATATCACACCGTACAATGAAAATAGCTGCCATACGGAGTTACTTGAAGGTTGTTAATGAAGTCGTACGGTGGTATGTCGTACTACAATGATCCAAGTTGTACAGAGATAGAAAGATGGAAGCTGTACGGTGAAGGCAAGTGAACAGAGACTGGAGTGAAGGGGTACGGAAAGGAAAGAGCGGAGGGGTTTTTGACAGTGAAAGGTAATGAGTCGGAACAGACAAAGGCCGTACGACCCTGGATGAGGAGATACAGAGATGGCTGGAGGTGTACGGATAGGTATTTGAACACAACGTTGAGAGCTATATGAACACAAAAGATTATATGAATTCCAAATACAATAATAAAAATTTGAACACACAAATTCTTCTGAATATGTTTGCCAAGAGAGGGCACTCCAATTTGCCAAATCTGAACAAGTAATACATGCAGTGACAGAGTAGGGTGAGGGTTGAATCCCACTAAAACCGTGCAAGCCAAATAGGGAAGATCTTTCACTTCCGAAATGGCGACAATCCCGAACTCCACAGGAATCCGCAGTACAGAGAAATCAAATCCAAAGCATACCTATCGACTACTACGAGCCGTGCTTAAATACCCATCGGGCAAAGCTTTCCAAGGGTGTACAAAGATTAGCCGACGACGACACAAACTACTATGACAAAATTAATTTTGGGTCCGAGTTAAATTAAACAATCGGCTCGTTACACAAAAATAATTAAATACATTTATTTCTATTCGGGAACATTACAGTCCTCTCGTCCCGAAATTTGCTTGTCCTCAAGCAATTGCAGTGCCGGATGCTGAAGGATGTGTTCGCCTTCCCACGTTGCATCATCCAATGATAGATGTCACCAACGTACCAGGTATTCTCTCACCATTCAGTTACACAAGACTTTTTCGCGTACTTCGAGAATCTCAGCAGGTTCCAAGATGAGTTTCCCTTCCTCATTGAGTGGTGGAAGATCTGTAGTGACGGAGATGTTTTGCCCGATAGCCTTCTTCAAACAAGAAACGTGGAAGTCATTATGAATGCGACTACCTTCAGAAAGCTCCAATTCGTACGCTACCTCACCAATGTGACAGATCATGCGGTAGGGACCATAAAACCGGAGCTTTAGTTTCTCCTTCCCTGTTCCCTTCAGTGAGGACTGTCGATAAGGCTGTAGTCAAAGATAGACCAAATCCCCACTTCAAAACTCCTCTTTAATCGATGTCTGTCGACATACACCTTTTGTCGATTTTGTGCCTGCTGCAAGTTTTCTTTCAAACTCTTCAGAATGCCTTGTCCTTCTTGAAGCCAATCCTTCGCCTTTGGAGTGCGATTATCGCTCAACACTATATCGAGGAAGGAGAGTGGTTTGTGCCCGTACAGAGCCTTGAACGGTGTCATTCCAATCAACATGTGATAAGTGGTATTGTAGCAGTATTCTCCGAGGTGGATCCATTTCACCCACGCGCGTTGTTGTGCCAAGATGTAGTTTTGTAGATAACCTTCGAGCCATTTGTTCACAATTTCAGTTTGGTCATCTGTCTGTGGGTGGTAACTTGTGCTCGGTGATAGTTCAGTTCTTACCATCCGAAACAATTTTGTCCAAAAGATACTGATGAAGCATCTATCCCAGTCGCTGACGATGTTTCGGGGTAACCCATGTAGGCGGAAGACTTCTCTAAAAACAGATCGACGATCTGTGCAGCCTGAAGGTTCGAAGGGATGGCAAAGAAGTGAGCGTACTTTGTCAATCGGTCAACTACCACAAAGATGCAATCCCTTCCATTCACCTTGGGAAGACCTGTTATGAAATCCATTGATATACTTTCCCACTTATGTTCGAGAATCGGCAGAGGTTGTAGCAGTCCAGCAGGAAGAATGTGTTCGGATTTTTTTTGTTGGCAAATAGTACATGCTCTAACATGCTGCAATACATCCCCTTTCAATCCCTTCCATGAGAACCTCTCCCGCATACTTCTCTAAGTTTTTAGGAAGCCGGGATGACCAACTAGAGGGGAGTCGTGCATGTGCTTCAGGATCTTTTTCTTCAACTTTGATTCAGGCACTAGGTAAATCCGATCCTTATAATAAATGATATCATTCACCACCTTATAACGATCATCGTGGATGTGACCATCCATTATCTCACAGGCGAAAGTATTCTTGAAATATTCCACCAACAATTGTGCCTTCCAATCGGCTGAGATCTGCTCTAGTGAGCAGATGGTGGGTCTTCGAGACAAGGCATCTGCAACAACATTGTTTTTCCCCTTTACATATTCAATATCAAAATCAAAAGATTGAACCTTGCTTACCCATTTTTGTTTCCGTTCGTTCAGATCCCGCTGCTCTAAGAAATATTTTAGACTGTTGTGATCCATACGAACAACAAACTTGGCACCAACCAAGTACTGCCAAAACTTGGTCAGTGCGTGAACAATGGCCAACATTTCCTTATCATAGATGGAATACAGGCGCTCGGTTGGTGTAAGCTTCCTGCTCTCATAGGCAATGGGGTGTCTGTCCTGCATCAAAACTGCTCCAATGCCTTCCCCTGACATGTCGCATTCTAAAATGAATGATCAGGTGAAGTTGGGCAATGCCAACACCGGACAAGTGCTCATGGCCTCTTTTAACCTATCAAATGTGAGTTGCGCTTCTTCATTCCACTGGAAAGCCCCTTTCTTCGTTAGATTTGTTAAAGGCGCGCTGAGCTGAGAAAAACCCTTGACAAATCTCCTGTAGTCGCTGCACAATCCGAAGAACCCTCGCAGATCCGTGAGTGATTTCGGGGGAGGCCAATCGAGGATAGCCTAGATCTTCTCTTGATGCACTTGAACCTCATATTGACTAACAACATGCCCCAAGTACAATATCTCTGTCATTACGAACTCACATTTGGATTCTTTGGCAAACAGGGACTGTTCTTCCATGATACTTAGAACCTCGTTCAAATATTTCAGGTGCTCCTCCCACGTCCTGCTATAAATGAGAAGATCATCAAAGAACACCAACAAATACTTACACAACTGCTTGTTAAAGATGCGGTTCATGCATGACTGGAATGTAGCAGGTGCATTGGTCAGACCGAACGGCATGACCAAGAACTCATAGTGTCTGTAATGGCAACGGAAGGTCGTTTTCTCCACATCCTCTTCCCTCATTCGGATCTGATGGTATTCGGAACGGAGATCTATTTTTGAGAAATAGACCGCACCATATAGTTCATCCAACAGCTCATCTATCCTCAGAATGGGGTATCTATTCTTTATTGTCCTCTTGTTCAATGCGCAATAGTCCACACACATACGCAACGTTTTGTCCTTCTTCTTGACCAACACCACTGATGACGCGAACGGGCTAGAACTGGGGCAGATCCATCCCTTATCAAGTAACTCCTGGATCCTCCGTTCAATTTCATCTTTGAACTTCTTTGGGTGGCAGTACGATGTGGTTATAACAAGTTTCGCTCCTGGTTCCAACTCTATTGTATGTTCAAATCCTCGATGCGGCGGTATGCCAGGAGGAATATCCATGAAAACCCTTTCATGCTTACTTAAAACATCCTGAAGCTCTTTATCTTGTGGAGGTGTTTGGTGCCCCTTAATAGGTTCCGCCGAGATGAAACATTGTGCAGCCCATGCAACAACATCATGCCATAGGATTGCCTCCATCCGATGCGCAGACACTTCCTTCGATCCTTCATTTGCCATCCCTCGAAGGACCACCTTCTTCCCGTCAGCCACAAAAGTGAAGTCCATTCGCTTGAAACTCTAAGTGTATTCATCAAGCGTCTCCATCCACTATATGCCGAGGATGACCTCCATGTCGGCCTGATCCACTATGAAAAAGTCCTCTATCACCGTGTGATTTGCCACCGTGATGCTGAGCTGAGGAACTAGGTGCGTGCAGGGCAGGAAAGTCCCTCCAGCAACTTTGACCTGAAAGCCCACGTGTGCTTGCATCGGAAGATTTCTTCGTTGTACTAAAGATGAATTTATGAAATTCAATGTAGCTCCGCTATCCAGCATCACTGTGACCCTTTGTCCCCGAAGGGTACCTCGCACACGAAAAACTGTGCACCTCGGACTGCCAGCCAAGGCAATGGATCCTCCACGTTTTATTAAAGCGGCAATCCTCTCTGTATGGTTGAAGTTGGCCATGTCAATGTTACCGCTAGGTTGGATGTCTTCCACTAGCGTTTCCTCTCGATCCTGCTCATCTTCTTCATCGAAGATCACTTCGATGTAATGAATTTTCCCTTTCCCGAGACATTGGTGGCCAGGTTCCCAAGGCCCCTTGCAATTAAAACATAACTTCTTTCTTCGGAGTTCTTATCGGGATGCTTCACCCAGTGATGGCTTCTTGGGCGGAGGTTTGTCCCTTGGGAGCGTCGATGGTTTTAGATGTGAATGAATCCGAGATGAGGATGATGCTGACAATGACACCATGCATCATGCCTTATTAATTGCTTCGATCAAGGTTGACGGATTAAATCCTTTCACCCAACCTTTCAGTGGTTCTACCAGTCCATCCATAAAGAGAACGACTCACCTTCGTTCAGAGATGTCTGTCACCAACACAGAGTCTCTAAAACTCCGCGATGAACTGATCTACTGATCCCGTTTGCCTCAGCTATGCCAAAGCTTTGAAATTGAGCTCGGGGTCTTTTCCATCAAATCGTTCAATTAGTCTCTCCATGAACTCAGCATAAGTCTTTATTTGATCATGCCCAAGAGTGATAGTGTCGTGGTGCCACCATTCATGCACAACGCCCTCCAAGTGTAATGTGGCAAATTTGATCGCTTCTTCTTCGAGCATAGGATTTAGTTGGAAGTAGGTGTCAGCTTTCATTACCATGCTTGCGCTGAAATGGAGCCTGAACCGTCAAATGGAGACAGGTTCACCTTACTCAATTTTCTCCTTAGGTCATCGTTAAAAAATCCTCCTCTGTTTCCACCTCCTGCGTATCTCATTCTTAGATCTGCATAATCCTTGTAGGAGATGTCTTCTTCAAGATTTGCATTCCGCCAATCCTCTCGAATTTCTTCGAAGGTTGGAAGTCTCTCTCCGGATGTATCTTAGTCCGTGGTGGGAAAGTCGGCATGGATGGTTGAGAGTGTGCAGTGTGAGGGTGTAATCTGCCTACCACAGAATTTGTGCTATGTCCATTCGGTTCTCCAGAAATTTTGTTTTCCACCAGCTTTTTGAGAGTTTCTTCCATAAGCCGCTGAGTATCAGTGATCTGTGCCTGGTTCCGCGCAAGATCCCTCAGAAGTGCAATGAATTCAGCACCTGTCGGTTCTCGTTCCTGTTCTTCAGCCATTTGGTCAACAGAATGTGCCCTCCTCTTCCGGCTATAAACTCGCATTCATCGATCACAAGCTGGCAAAATCAATGGCTTTGATACCACTGTAATGTACCCGACCTCCAAGTGCTGATAAATAATGGTGTCGTACACAAGCCTATACAGTCTGAGTGTAGATGCAGGAAGCCCGTACGGCTGCCCAAAAGGCTGTACGAACACCAAGATGGCTGAAGGTTATAACACCAAGTCCGTACAGTGGATAAGCTTGACCGTACGGTATTTGGGAAGGTATCACACCGTACAATGAAAATAGTTGTCGTACGAAGTTACTTGAAGGTTGTTAATGAAGTCGTACGGTGGTATGTCGTACCACAATGATCCAAGCTGTACAGAGATAGAAAGATGGAAGCCGTACGGTGAAGGCAAGTGAACAAAGACAGGAGTGAAGGGGTACGGAAAGGAAAGAGCGGAGCGGTTTTTGACAGTGAAACGTAATGAGCCGGAACAGACAAAGGTTGTACGGCCCTAGATGAGGAGATACAGAGATGGCTGGAGGTGTACGAATAGGTATTTGAACACAACGTTGAGAGCTATATGAACACAAAAGATTAGATGAATTCCAAATACAATAATAAAAATTTGAACACACAAATTCTTCTGAATATGTTTGCCAAGAGAGGGCACTCCAATTTACCAGATCTGAACAAGTAATACATGTAGTGACTGAGTAGGGTGAGGGTTGAATCCCACTGAAATCGTGCAAGCCAAATAGGGAAGATCTTTCACTTCCGAAATGGCGACAATCCCGAACTCCACAAGAATCCGCAATACAGAGAAATCAAATCCAAAGCATACCTATCGACTACTACAAGCCGTGCTTAAATACCCATCGAGCAAAGCTTTCCGAGGGTGTACAAAGATTAGCCGACAGCGACACAAACTACTATGACAAAATTAACTTTGGGTCTGAGTTAAATTAAACAATCGGCCCATTACACAAAAATAATTAAATACATTTATTTCGGTTCGAAAACATTACATAAAAACTATTTACTATTTTGCTTCTCGCCATCAACATTCCACACGAGAATGTGATTTTGTACCCGCTTTGCATATATATATATATAAACTCTACTTGTTTCTTTTGTGCTCTCGTTATTAACTCGTTGGATGCATCTTTTTGTTGAACTTTGAAAGAAACAAAAAAATTAAACTAAAGCTATTTTTGAGGTCCCTGAGTTTTTCCCCGCGTTTTTTAAAAAACTGGCCAAATTTTTCCATAATTTTTTTTTGGGCTTGGCAAGTTTTTGTTGATCTATGGCTAGTGTCATTTATAGAGATTAAAAATAAAGAAAGCAGTGTTCGTAGACATGCTCTATTATTTGAAAAGATCTAGGAGTGCAATTCAATGAGCTACATGCAATGAAAATATTTCCTATGAATATTACTAAACACAAGAAAAATGGGTAGAGTGCAAAAAATTATTATTGACTCTTCAAATTCCTATCAGTGGTATTTTAGTAGTCTGCTTCCAGTAGTCTATTGTAAGTTTAGTATTTTGTTTCATGCTATTCATTCAATTATGTAGACACATTGGGTAGTTATCTACAGTATAAAATCTAAATGTATATACAGCAGCACACAATACAATCAGATGATGTTATGGTAGTTTAGAGCATATCAAAAATAATTTGATCTAAAGAGGCAATTGACATGCATAGTGAGCAGTCAGCATTATTGTATTTTGAAGGTGCAAAGTATGCACAATCAAAGAAAATCAAATCCTATCAGCAGTAAAATCCACCAAATAATACAGTGCATTTATTCTTATTACTAGACTGCAAAGTTTCCAGGTTAAATCGTATAGTTTTCTAATTTGCTGGCTAGTATCGTGTTTCTCGGCAGAGATTTCCAGCACAAGTCTGGTTTCAGGTCGAATAACATAATAAGAACAGCATTAAAAGAAGTGAGAAAAAATGCAATGTTCAGTTTTAGTTCAAGTTTTTAAATGTCACTTATTCTTGGCATGGTACTCTGTGAATTGTCAAATAAATGCAAATCAATCTACTGCATACAATAAAACAGTGAACAAAACAACAACCACTTTAACCTACATTGACTAGTTGCCCAGCTAACCAGATGACAGATTTCAGGCATGAGACAAGTTAGCGGAGGAAACCCAATGCAATATAGCCCATCAGCTAAGTTTAAAAACAATAAAAGATGGCTCATTTACGCATAAAAAAAATAAAGATTGCAAAAGCCCTCTGTAAAATTACATCATCACTAAAATAAAATATCAGTCCCTTTAATGTATTCATTACTAATAAGATAGTAAAAAATAAGCAACACTTGGTTTGACTGAAATGATTGTTCTCAACCCAGGTTCAGTCCACAATTCAGTCCGTTGCCCTCTGTAGAATTTACTCTTCATGCTTTGGTAGGCTGCCATGGCTCATAGCGTGTCCAGTCTCTCTGGCTGGGGTTTAACATGTGGCCCTTTGAGTGGTAAGTAAATTCATCTCCTTCCCCAGTTAAATTCGGCCTGTGCTGCTCTCCATATCTTTTGGGCTTCAACATTTGCAACTATGGCATGAAAAACAATTGCATGTGTCAACCTAGAAGGAAATTCTATTATCTGATAATGACAACTTTATTTCATTGTAGATATAAAGTACACACAAAGAACCATGAAATTATTATTGTTTGTAATGCAATAAAGAGTTCAAAAGACCAGTAATAGAAATTATATAAACCCCATTTGTGTTATACAATATTTTTGTGGTCCATATACAACTAAGGCACACTATAATTTGAAATACTATTTGATCAACCTTTGGCTTACATGCTGCAGGGAGATCAGATGTAGGCAATAAGTTACAATTTCACGGTAAAAAATAAATCAGATAGTCATGTCTTATCTAGTTCAAATACTGCTTGAGGAATCTGTCTTGTTAAACACACAATCAGAAACAATGTACAGCAGCTAGAGTCAGTGCCTCCCTCCTATTCTGCATAGAATCTTTTCATGAGACACAGTTTATTCTATTTGAACCTTCTAAGAGATTTAAATTGTTGTGCAACTTTTTAAAAAATTATATTAATGTCTTAGTGCAGTATCTCATCCTTTCTTCTCAAGGTTTGAATAGTTTTCTATGTTGCTATGTTAAAATACAAGTTCTCTCCAACAGAGATGGGCAAGAAATTAAAAAATCAAGCATTTCAAAATTAAGGGAAACTACCAAATTATGTTTCTTTAATAAAATTTATAAAACCATTCATGGAAGTCTTTTAAACTAGATATTAAAGAGACGTGCTGTAAAATGGCACCATCTCTCATTAAATTGCCCACAGAACCATACCTTTGTCTATATGTATGCAACCACAAACAAGACTAGGATACAAGATTGGACATAAAACTCTATTAGGGAACTCAAGTGTAATCAAAACATGCCAAACATATATTCAATAAGTTTTCCAGTTATGAGGTATCCTAATGGTTTTGCAATGGGAAACAATCTCTCCCCATATTATTACCTGTCATTATTCTCATATTTCAACTACCTGGTCACATTATTCCCACTATCATAAGAAACGTTAAAAAACACTGTTAGAACCATTTCTTTTAGAATCAATGTTTAAAAACAGTCAATTTTCGACACATATATTTGAGAAGATGACTCATAACTTGGATTTTTGCTTCATTTATTTATTGGTATTCTAAGAGCAGTTTTGTCTTCAACCTATTGGCACCTATATATACAATTTTTCTAAACTAAGATAATTCCATCGATCCCCCTACTAATCTCCTTCCCATGGAGATTGAGATGAAAAGACATCCCAGAGAGGACATACATCAGCACCATATTTATATTTCTGGGACCTCTCTGCTGCAGTATCTTTTGCCCAAGATGGCTTTTTGTATCAAACAGTTATTGTGGAGTGCTGATGTTCAGTTCTGAAATTAAAATATTGATTACCATTGACCAACACTTGACCTTCCAAGCTAACAATAAGGTTCCATTGCCGACACCATCATCCTTAGGCAGGCATGTTCCCACTGATGCAATTTGATGGCAACAATAAAAGATCAGATCATTCAAACAGTCAAACACCCGAAATTGTCAATTACCCAACCATTTTGGAGTGCTTGACAACTTCTTGTGGGACCAAAATGAATGAACCCAAGGCATATCATGAAACTTTGGTATATCATGAAATTTTATTTATTTCTAAAGAAATAAATTCACAGAAAGACAATTATTGCACAAATTTCTGCTCTACTTCAAAACACAGATCACATAACCCAAAACCAGCTTGTCAACATCTTGTCCACTTCACTCACCAGCCAGCCTTATTCATCTTTTGGCTTCTTGCATGTTTTTTCCCTCCTCTTTTTACATGTATTACATATATCCATTTACCTGAGATCATTGCCAATTGAAGATTGAATTATTGAGCATCAGCAAACACAACCAATCACCACTCAAATTTTTTCTTTATTTTAGAACAAAGATTACATAAAACTCATAATCAGCTTGTCAACATCTTGGCCTTCTTCTTGCCCCCTTCACTCATAAGTGGGCAACCTTTTGGCTTCCTCTCTTGCAAGCTTCATTCTTCTCACCCACCTTTTCCCCTCCTTCCCTTTCTCTTCTCAAATGTATTTACAAATGTCCATTTACTGAAATATGTTGCCAAATGCCAAGTGAAATTTAAATAATGGAGCAGTACAAAATAATTCAACTCCCATTTGTTACAAGAAAATCGATGATGTGCTGATTAAGGTAGAGAAATATTTATAGCAATTGTGGTCATATTGTTGGTACCAAGAAACATGTCAATGCTCTAGTATGTATACAAGAAATAAAAAATTATAGCATGACCTTCCTTTGGATGGTATTTTACCCATTTGACTATCTCATATAAGAAATTCCAATGGCATCACATACCCTAGATAAATTACTGCTTTCATAATCCACCATTCATTGTACAATAAAATGATATCTTCAAAAATACTTCCATATTTGCTGCATTCACTAGAGCATAAGATCTTCAAGATTGCTTCCTTAGTTTTACATTTGCTAGACCATAAGTTGGTTTTCTTCAACAGCACTTGCATGATAATGCATCTACTTGACAGTGAGATGGCATTCTACACACTAGATGATAAGATTATTAGGATAATATCTTCCAAGATAGAATGTTTATTTAATGCTCACCTAGTCGTCTTTAGTCTGTATAGTAAAGTTTCCTAGTCAATATATGTTTCTTTATAGAAACGTCTTGTTTGTACATTCTATAAGAACGTTTATGTTTTGTTAATAAACAAAAAATACCCCTATACATATACTTGGACCACTCCTTGATCCACAATCATTGCAATCAAGCTGGTCATTTTCCCTCTATTTTGGGTAGTCCATAAATTAGGTTTAAAATGGGAAAAACTTGGAAAAAACAGGAAAAAAATAGCAAAAAATTGGAAAAAGTGGCAAAAAGGGAAAAAATCCCTAGGGACCACTCCTTGATCCTAAATCAGATAAAGCTGGTCATTTTTCCCTCTATTTTGAGTAGTCCATACACCTGGTTTTAAAAAAATGGAAAAAATGGAAAAAAAAAAAAGCAAAAAATCCCTAGGAACCACTCCTTGATCCCAAATCATTGCGATCAAGCTAGTGATTGATTCCTCTATTTTGGGTAGTCCACATAAGGTTTAAAAATAAGGACCACAAAAAAAAAGATTAAAAAAACAAGAAAAATAAGACAAAATGAATAGAATGTGGGCAGCATCATAAAATTGCTAAAAATGAGGGTATTTTAATTTGTATAGGGTATTTAAACTATAATTTGTATAGTGTGTTTAAATTTGTATAGGGTATTTTTTTTTTTTTTTAATTTATAATTTAAAATACCCTATACAAATTTAAAATACACTTCAAATTATAGTTTAAATACCCTATACAAATTTAAATACACTATACAAATTATAGTTTAAATACCCTATACAAATTAAAATGCCCCCATTTTTAGCAATTTTATGATGCTGCCCACATTCTATTCATTTTGTCTTATTTTTCTTGTTTTTTTCATCTTTTTTTCAAACCTTATGTATGGACTACCCAAAACAGAGGAATCAACGACCAGCTTGATTGCAATGATTTGGGATCAAGGAGTGGTACCTAGGGATTTTTTGCTTTTTTTCCATTTTTGAAATTTTTGTAAACCAGATGCACGGACTACCAAAAATAGAGGGAAAAATGACCAGCTTTATCATAATGATTTGGGATCAAGGAGTAGTCCCTAGGGATTTTTGCCATTTTTTCCATTTTTTTATCCATTTTAAACCTGATGTAACTACCCAAAATAGAGGGAAAATGACCAGCCTCTGTAACATGGTATCAGAGCTCAGGGAAAAAAAATCAAAAAAATTAAGAATTTCATTATGAAATCTTATGTTCTTTAATTTTTTCTAAATAAATTCAATTATTTGTAAACCTACATCTAGGGTTTCTGTTCAAAAATCAGGTTGCAGCATTTTCATGGGTCTTCTAGTTCTACCTACGTTCAACCCGCCTGTGGTTCTATGCAACTCATGTGACCATTTTCACTTACAGTTCATTTTTAAACTAGTCTACAATTTTTTTGAGGTTTATCCAGCTGGCTAGGGTTTCCTTCAAAACTCCATGTTCTCTTGCCGGTTCAAAAATCTACACGTAGATTCTTGATAGGTTTTCCTATATCTCAACTGGTCGTTGTCTGAATTTTCTGAGTACCTTGATTTTTGTGCCTCAAATTCTATCAGCTGGAATATTATTCTGATTTCAGATTCCCTCTGGGTTTTTTGAGATCTCTTCTACATCTTCATCATATTTTGCTGGGCCAGCCAAAATATTTTCTTGAGATCCGTGCATGTTCGATTTTGATCAGCATTGCTGCTTTGCTCGGCGGTGTTAATTCAAATCACATTTGGCAAAAGACAAAGATCATAACCAGATCATTATTTACAGTTGCAATGCTTGCTGGCTTCCCAAAGCTCCTTTGCGTTTTCTGGATCACTTCCTAAGTTTGTTGACGCAGCATGAAGCATTGTTTTCTGAAAGCTTTGACGAGATAACAGTTTATTGACGCAGCATGAAGATTTGTTTTCTAAAAGCTTTGAGACAAGAAAATACGCTAAATCTATGATAAGTCCTTTGCAATCTCTTTTTGTTCTAGTTCTCACAATCCCTAGATAAATATAGTTAGCTATAACATTTACCTTTATTTCCTTGGATCGCAAACAACGCTCTTTAGCATATAGAATATTTGCTATCTTAGATTCAGCATAGACCCGTTTTGATGAAGGAAACACTATACTTAATCTATGTTTAATATCTGATAATGTGTACCTATTACTCCCTAGGTTGAGAGATGGTATTTTATGCCGCCAGAGTTATTAAAAAGTTACATAACTGTTTTACGTGATATTTTTCTTGTGAGGCTTCTATCACATGATGGCGTCAGACGGAGGAGAGATTGGATTGACAGAGATGAAACTTTGATGCTAACACAGTATTCAACAAGGGTTATTTTTCGAGGACTCGTTACCTTTCCAGTACATGGTAACTGCATACATATTTTATTTCCACAACATTGATTCACACAAATCTGCTAGTGCTTGATTATTTGCACAATATAGATTGAATCTCATTGGTTCAGGAAAAGGATTTATTTTTTGAGATTAATTGCAATGAGGTTCCACGGGCAATTTATTGTTTGAGTTAGTTGAAATATTAAGGAGTTTCTCGAAGATAAGAATATTTGAGAGTTCATTTATTGTTCGAGCTTTGTGAAGTCTTAAAGTCATAAGAGAAAACAAGGTGCTATAGCTTATGTGGCTGGTGGTTTGGGTCTACTATTGTCTTATATTTTCCTATCTATGATTAAAAAAACACAAATTTATGCTGATATAAGAGGATCTTTTGACATTAAACTTTGATGTGCCATGGAGATACAAGTTCTGAAAATGGGTGCAGCTAGTAGTAAAGTTTGTATCATTGTCATAGGGACAACATTCAATGTCATTAAGAAGGTTCATGATGACTAGTAAAGGACTTGTGCAAAAGTGTTTCAATCAGGCTATCAAGGATTGTATTCCATTATCCAATGTTTCTTTTGGAAAAGAATATGCAACTTACATTCCTGGAGGTTGGCGCCATCGGAGGATGGAGGAACTTCCGTCATCTCAGGTCAGCTTCTCACTTTGAGACAGTGCTCTGAATGAGAAGCGTTTTTGGAGTTCTTGGGTTTTCTGGTTTGTTTTGATTTTTGATGCTGACTAATTTGAAGAAAACATGTTTTGTACTGCCTAATTTTGGAGACAGGTTTGAGACTTCATTTTACACTCAATATCGATGGCTGTCAGGCAAGCTTCAGAGTATATGATGAAGAATATACACTTTCGTGGTCACTAGACAACAATAGAGATCAGTCACATCTCTTAGGGATCATTGTTGAATAATTCAAGACTCTTTGTTCAGGAATGAGAGGTTACGAACACAGCTCAAAGCTACACCTTTCCGAGGGTCACAAGACAACTTGGTAGAGCCTTGTATGGTTCAGAGTCTTCTACTTCAGGAATATTTTCTCGAAATATGTATTCCAACTATGTATTCAGCATGTTTTTCTTTTTAAACCTTAAGGGGGCATCCCTAAGGTGGATTTGATGTCTTTAGGATCAACGTATTAAGCGGGGGTGGGGGAAATGTTAGCATTAATACATTCCTAACTGCTATAAGCAGTTATTGGTTACCATTTATCAGTTATCAATTAACTGATTCAATCTGTCTGCATTATATATTGTATTGGATGGTAAATGGGAATCATCAAATGTTCATCATCTAGTTTCATCACAATGACCATGAATGGAGGGAATTAGGATAATATCTTCCAACATAAAATGTTTCTTTAATGTTCATCTAGTTGTCTTTAGTTTGTATAGGAAAGATTGCTTGCCAATGTATGTTACTTTTTAGAAATTGTTTTTCATACATTCTATAAGAATGTTTCCGTTCTTTGTTAATAAAAATTCCACTATTCTATCTTTTGGCCTGTATAACAAAGATGATGATCTTTAGGAGCACTTGCATAGTATTGCATATGCTAGACCATATGATGATGATCTCCAAGAGTAGTTTCATGGTAAAAGCCTCCAATTGGAAAAAAGGGGTATTTAACCGGAAAAATATTTCAAAAAATAGAACCTTACCTGAAAGACCACAACATGGTGTCTTTGTCAGTGAACCACAGAAATTCTCACCCTCTCTCTACACCATAAAACATGTCTCTGTCATGCGGGATCAATTTTTTTTCCAGAGGATGCTCCAGAGTTCCCAAATCAATATTCCATGAGATGACAGGGTCTATTGTCTTTGTTATCACTGGAGAGTGGAGATGGTAAATCATTTCATCTTAAGGTGTTCTGTCTACAATATGATGTGGGAGAGATCATATTTAATACAGACTCAAAGGTTTCCTAACCATTGTTTTCTGTTTTCGTGACAAAAGAGGTAGTTGGCCCAAAAATATCACTCATTGTCTCCCCTACATCGATTCCAACCATGATCAAAGAACCTTTGAAACCAGTACTTGTGTTCGATAGAATTTCGATAGCAGTCAAAATATTTTGCGTGCGCGATTGCATAGGCCCATACCCCCTTCTATTGGCACTTAGTTCCCCAAGAATATTTAATGTTTCTACTTGTCAATAAGGATAACTCCAAACAAGGTACACCAAACCCAAGAAGAAAGCAGTTGTAAAAGGCTATGTTCAATAAGGAAAACTTCAAAACTATGACAAGGAAAAAGCCAATTTATAGAAAGGAGAATAATACATCAATAGTCTTTATAAAAATTGGGTTAGCAAACATGACAATGGTAATAAGAATATACAATTTCTATGACCCGACTCTAAAAAAATTTATGAGTATGTTAAATCAAAGTTCCGAAACTCACCATAATTCAGGCGAGTTGGGAGAGTTGGCAAGCAGGTTCAACCATGCCAAGTTCTGTCAACTCGACAACTCAACTCGCCGAGTTTTGGGGCATGACTTGCCCAACTTGCCAAGTTTTGACATGACGAGTTTTGGCATGCACAACTCGGCTGGGTCTAAGCAAACACTTGCGAGTTTACTCTGCAATTCAACACTTGGCTCAAGGGGTGGGAGGATTTATACAAATATAACATGTAAGTATAAGTTATATACTTCAAGTTATGTTTGTATAAATAATGTCAAAATGTTTGAGATAGGTTTCAGCTTCATAGGAGTTAAGATGCAAAATCTAGATTTTGAGGTTTTCCAAAAAAAAATCAGACCTAGCCAAATCCCAAGATTCAACGCACCTTCAACACTGTAACCCCCCATAACATATCCTCGCCTTCTAAGGTCAAATCAAAGCTAGAACAAGGATTGTCTAAAGGTTATAAGTTTTCAATTCATTTCATCCAAAACCCCTTTGGTTTCAATTCCATATTCCTAACAGACCTAGCTACAAGTTGCATTTTACGTATATGATGGATTTATCATTTATGTTCCTTGTTCATGTATGTGATGACAAATTAGCTTCTATTTGATAATGGTATAGTGTCTTTAAGTTTAATTCAATAAAGGGTGCATGAAACAAGTTTTAAATCAATAAAAATCTCTAAATTTCAAAGGTTTTGTCATTTTGTCAATCATAGGCGAGTCATTGTTGAGTAATAGCCGAGTCCGCCTTGCCAAGTCCTTGTTTGGGAACTGTGTTAAACACCTTGATGTACATAACATAGTTGGCATAATCGCTGAAAAATCAGCGTGTTTCTACTAATCACCGAGTTTTTGGGACCTGCAAGTTTTTCCCAGATTTAATTGACTCGGCCGGAGAAAAAATCACCGAATAATCGCCAAGTTTTTGCAAAAAATTGGCAAGTTTTTCAGAATAACTCTTCTTCTTTTTTAAATTATTATTTTCAAATAACAAAATTGTTAAAAATAGAAGGCAAAAAGCCTATATATATTATGTAAAATAGAGAATTATAGTATGCTAGTAGAGCTGGGAAGAGGAAGATGTGATTGTAATGATGTATTTACTTCTGGTTTGACACAAACTATTTACTATTATGCTTCCTGCCAACAGCGTTCCGCATGAGATGCAATTTTGTACCCACTGTGCATTTATATATATCTAAACTCTGCTTGTTTCTTTTGTGTCTCTTTAATTAACTCATTAGATGCATCTTCTCATTGAAGTTTGCAAAAAACTGTATTTTGAATTAAATTTTAGCCGTTTTTTTAGGTTCCCGAGTTTTCCTGAGTTCTTTTTTTAAAATGACTGATTTTTTCCTGAATAAACTTTTAGGGGGCTTGGCGAGTTGTTGTCGAGTCCGAGTATTCCAACTATGGTACATAATATACAAGACAATTCCAAACAATTACACTGTTGAGTTGATCTGTAAGAATATAATATCAACACCAGTAATACTCAGCTATAGGGTATCAAAAGAGCCTGCTCTAAGACTCTTAACTTCTTAGATTGTAAACTAGGACCCTTCTGCCTCCAGTGTCCAGCATTCTGATGAGGCTGGAAAGTCAAAGAAAACTTTCATCAGGTTAACTTGCAGACTTCTATGCTTACACAATAAAGTAACTATGAGCAAGAAGTGCTTATAGTGAGACCAAACTCACCCCAATACACTGTAGGCATCTTCTTAAAGTTAAATGTAACAAACACTAGTTATTGTTATCACTAACTCATTATGAGCTGTAATGTTCTCCACTTTAGGAAATTCTTCGGAGATAGCACCTTTCAATATGTATTTTTGTAAACTTTCCATTTACTAACTTTTGACAATGACTGATAAACCCAAAACTCGAGTATATGCATTCAAATTGAGTGAAGAAAAACCTGTTCTGGAGTATGATCTGTTATATAATGGAGCCAACCATGCCATTCAGGAGGTACTGAGGAGGCATTATACCGTTTCTTGTCCCCATACTCAACCCATCTGTGCCTACCTGTAATACATCATTGAAAAGTAGATTACCAAAAATCATTCTTCTCTTATAATTCAAAAACATATTCAAACTCTAGATAGGCGGAAGTCTTCTTCAGTTTAGTCATTTCTGAGCAAAATGACTGAAGATGCTCTCATTCAAAAAGGAATGCAGGAATTGCTTAACTTGCAGAAAGGATAAAATGAAAAGATATCACTCAAGAGTCAAGACTGATTAAAATCATATTCCAATGGAATTCTCTTCCATATGATTCATAAAATCCCTTTAAAACTTCAAGAGGTGTTAGCAAGGAAGCTTAGATACATAAAAAATAATAACTGGGGAGAGATATTAGATAAACAGAAATACCTACAGTTAAGAAAATCTTTCATGTGGAAGAAAGAAAGAAATCATATGTATGCTCACAAGTCACCAAAGCTTGACAATGACACTTGAAAGTGCCTTCAGTTACAAAAGGAAATTATGAAGTTGAATAGCACTTTGTTGTGAAAAGTAACATGATTTAATGCAACATAATTACAGTTAAACCTAAAGAAATTAAACACCAAGTCATATAGCATAAATGGTAGAACAAATCATCATTAGACTAGAGAATTTTTCTATTATTAGAGCTGTGTCAACTAAGATAAGTTGTGCCCTCCACATCCTATTGGAGCCTGATATCCCTATCCCTACTCTGCCCATTTCAGTGAAGCTTGATCCAGGATGCTGTGGCAAATAGCATGGAAGAACTGGAAAATCCATTGAAATGTTAAAACTTAAAAGAGGGAAAATCTCCTTGTTGTCTCTCCCCCATGATCATGCCCAAGATGCAGTTCTTAATCCTTGCTGTTATGCTCTGACGAGATATTCAACAGGATATGGCTGATCTGGAAGACTGTACAAGCCAAAGTTGAAATTACAGCTATAAAAGAGGATCTTTATAGAAGCATTCTTTCTAAATCTGCAAAAGAGACCATATCTTCAAGAGAGTGTCATGGTTCCTCTGACTTGGTAGCATATATCTGAACAATTGGTGTTTGATCCATTAGGAGAAAGAAGAGTATAGATCTGGAAAGAGATCACATTTGTCAATTTTCTGCCTTTTCCTTATTTTTCCCTTCTGGGTCAGTTGAGTAAAGGAACCATGATTGAGGGAAGGAAAAGGCTTGGCAAAGTTTTTAGACTAGGCAGAGCCCAGAGATTACTTCACTTATGCCAGGCACTCTCAAAAGTAGATCTAGAAAGAGATCTTCAAAAAGAAAAAACCACTGAAATTGCAGAAGACAATTTGCCGACAAGTTGGACCACAGTTCGCAGACTCCACCTCAGAGAGTACTCCGCAAAGCCAAAATTTTCAATCAGTAACTTAGCAAGTACTAAAAATAAAAAAACCCTCAAAAGAAAATCATTTTCTTTTGCAAAACTCAATTACAAAATGTATTAAATTTAAAAATTAACATGTTTGAAGAGAAAATGCATGGTTTTATAGCAAACACATGTGAAAGATGTGGTTTAACCAGCATTTTACTCATGTTAGCATTTTTACCCTTTCTATCTCTACGTCTATAAAAATGCAATAGTTAAACTTGTAAAAACTTGTGGTAAGAGTGCATAATGCCATCCACCAAGGTTCAAACCTCTGGAGGCACGTTTGGGCCAGGTTCGACACCTGGGTGAATTTTACGGACAGGATCCCCCTGCGCATGGCTGCTTAGCCAAAGGAAACTTCTAGTTTAGACGTATGCTTACTTATAACATTGCAATCCGCTAACATTGCAATCCGCTATATAAAGGCAGAGATGCCAATATCTATGAATGCTGAGATGTTTCCAGCAAAAAAGAACTCAACCAGCAAAAAAATTAATAAGTACTCGGCAACTCAGAGAGTACTTGCAATATTTGCAAACTATGAGTTGGGAGTATTAACATGGTCCATGTAGATGCCATTTGATCCAAATCCCAGGGAGACCTTCAGGGGACAGCACTCTAAACTGTTAGAATGTAGATGTACTTATGCAAGGAAAAAATAGGAACAATCAATCGGAATTCATAATTAAACGAAGACATATAGAAGAGATTCCAGAATCAGAACAAAGGATATTGATCTAAAAAAAAATCAAATCCTCAGATAAACTACCTTCCAGTACAAGTATGTTCACCTTTTTCTCCTCCTGGATAAATCAAATAAAGGAACCATAATTTAAGTGAAGAAAAGGCACACAAAACATTTAAGATTAGGCAAAGCCCCAGATATTTTCTCTTTTACCAGTGAGTCTTGTGAATCGGAAATCCCAACAAGTCAGACTATCAGCATGCCCATTTAGATTCATACCATTTGATCGGGATACAATAAAGACTTCAGTGAAAAGTTGTTTAAACTGTAAGAGTCTAAATGTGTTTATGTAAGAAAGCGATGTCAACCAATCAGAGTTGATTAAAAAAAGACTAATAAGAAAAATGTTACAACTAAAACAGAGAAGTTCATAAACTTTGCATTCTGTCTATCAATTGTCCTGAAAGATGTAAGGTCCATAGATCAAAATATTGCAGACTTCTAACGGATAAGTCAAACTTATTGCAAGACGTTTTCCCAGGCACCAAAACATGTAACCTTCATGCTGAAAATATCGCAGAAAAGTTCATAAAATATCATAGTGAAGTTTGTGAAAGGGACTGACAGCCCAAGAAATGTAATAACACATTTATTTGATTGCAAATACCAGTTTGGACACGGGAAAAAGTGTCTAGAAGAGAAAGAACATCATTTGCAGAGTTGTAGAGCAATTTATTGTGGATTTGAAGCAGATTTGAAGAGATCTTTCAAGCAATTTCAGATTCACAAGTTAGTTTTCAAAATTATTTTTTTCTTAAATCATTTTGTCTTGTCTTTGTCGCATCTAAGTTATTAGAAACTCTACAATAGCATTTTCAATGTACTCTAAGTTGGTTTTTAGCATAATGAACAAGATCTAACACCATTTTGTAGCAATGTTTGCAAAAAAATTCATAGTTTTCCCAATAATTTCATATTTCTTAAAAATTTTAAACCTTAAAACTTGTTTCCTTTCAAGTTCGAGCTATGTTTAAAATTATTTAAATTTTTTAACTAATTTAATTTGTTTGCCAAATTTCTTTATTAAAATATAGTATATTAATTTGTGATTTACATTGGTATGTGTAGGTTTATATTTCATTAAAATGACAAATAGGGATACCTCCACAATTGGGTCAGCTGCTCAAACTCGCCAAAAATCCAGTCTCCATGAGAGAACCAAGCATGTTGACCTTCATTGTCATTTCATTAAGTAGCTGGTTGAAGATGGGTTAGTTCAGCTATTGTATGTTCCGACTGCAGATTAGACAACAGATATTCTCACCAAGTCTCTAAGCCTAAGAAGTTTGTAAAATTCAGGGGGCAACTTGGTATAGTTGAAAGATTGACCGTTAACGGAGGGTATTAGAATAATATCTTCATAATATCCTTATTATTTCTTATTTAGTCGTCAATATTGTTGATTATGTAAATATTCAATAGTTTCTAATTTTATGATTGTTTCATAATAGAAACATCATCTTTGTATAACTATAAATGATTGCGTGATCATTCGATTAGTTTGTTCATTATTTTACATATCACTTGCGTAATACTATGACATTTGGCTTAATCATTGTTTTCACTGCTGAGCAATTATTACAAATGGAGGATGCAATATCAAATGAAGGATGCAATTATTTCTTATTTAGTCGTCAATATTGTTGATTATGTAAATATTCAATAGTTTCTAATTTTATGATTGTTTCATAATAGAAACATCATCTTTGTATAACTATAAATGATTGCGTGATCATTCGATTAGTTCGTTCATTATTTTACATATCACTTGCGTAATACTATGACATTTGGCTTAATCATTGTTTTCACTGCTGAGCAATTATTACAAATGGAGGATGCAATTTATTTCATCCTCATTTATCTCCAACATCATTGACCAAATGGCTTGAGGTTTTCCCTTGGCCAAATGATGATGTGTTCCCATCAACTACAAATCAAGACAAACCACCATATTCCTTGACCATTTCATCTTTAAATGCCCTATTTACCATGAGATTCAAAGGAGATACTGCTTCTACAAGAACTCCAACAATCTCTTTGCTTTCTTCAAATATCCAAACCAACAATGCTTTATCCTTCATCTTTACAAGGTTGTCATTCTTTATTATTGATCTTTATATGAGATCATCTTAGATTCTAGTGCCCCAAGGTTAATCACCTTCTTATCAATATGTATAGATGCATGAGATGGTGTCTCTCACCACTTTTACCTTGGCATGCTCCTCCTTAGCATTGCAGTCATGTTTCTTTTCATTGACACAATTCAGCTTCTTCCCATTGGCATGGCTCTACTCTTCTCCAACCATCCCCAAATATAGGGACAAATTCAATACGATTTTTCTCCCTAATACAAGAGTTGCTTCGGCCATGGGTATTAGAAGTGATCCTAGGATGAGCTCCCTATATGACCCTCCTAACCCTCAATACTCCCTAATGAGCAATGTTAAAACTTGTATCGGCTCCTTCCTAGTGATAACAGATGGCACTAGCAACTTCCCCATTTCTAGTCCAAACGGTGGTACTCGATGTTCTCTAAATTCACTCAACATTTTTTATATGGGGTTCTTGTTCCCCTTTCCTAGCTATATGTACTAGATTCAAATTTCTTTTCTTTTGTTCTTCCCCTTTGTGGGGCCTTTCTAGAGCTTCTTTCATAGAAGTTTCTATTCTAAAATGTTCTACCCTTTCACCAATAAAGTAAAATTCATTCCAAACATTCAAAATTCAATGATATTAATATATCATCACTCACCAATACATCAAATCAGCACTCAATCATCACTAATCACTCTATGAATAACACATTTCTTCAATCATCATTCAAAAATATATCAAATCATTAAACCAAAGGAAATCATTCAATCATCCCTCAAACACCAATTGGGAATCAGGCAAACAGACCAGCAATAAATTCTTCCATTAATTCAATCAATCTATATTAAACATTCAAACATCAAATCAAGGACTGGGATCAGATCAGCACCTGCACTTATCGAAGGCAGATGTCAACATTCAACAAGGGACTCGCATCAGATCAGGTATACTTCAAAATCCTGCAGATAAGCTTCTAGTCTACAAGTGTTGTGGTATGCAATGGAAATATAGATTTGATAGTTAATTTTTATATGTTGCTATGTATGATAATATGAAATGCTATTCTTAATTATATAACTGCTTAGAACTTGTCAAGCAGTCATGTAGAGGAAAAATAAATACAAGAAGGGAGAGCAGATACAAGATCGTCATCTAAGTAGGCCACCCAATGACAGATGACTGACATGTCTGACATATGAGGGCCAAAAGGGTATGGCATTCCACCCTTGGGCTCATATAGGAGGATTTCTGGGCACCCAACTGTGGTTTCCTCTCCTATCTCTATGATAGTTGATTGTTGGAGAAATCACAATCGAAGGCAGATGAATGAGGTGACACGGATAGGGAGGGAAGAGATGAGCATCCCCACTAGGTAGGCCACCCCATAATGACTGACTGATGTGTCTGTCACATGTTGGTGAAGGTGGTATTAAGTACACTCTTGGGCTTTGTGTGAGGGTTGCTTTGGGCATCTTATCGTGCTCCCTTCAACTCCTATTATGGTTGAATACTAAAAATGAATATAGATTGTAGATGAGTTATCTAATGGAATAAGATGATTGTGTGCGTGTGTGATTCCTAAGCCTCGTAGAAATAATTGGTCTTATGAATTAGACGTCCAATATTGTTTAATATGATTGCAGGACCTAAACAGGGATTTATCTTTCTTAAAGCATTTTAATTGGTGGTGTCACTATTTTATATTTCTTATTTTAATGGAATCTGTGATTTTAGAGCAAGATTTAGGGGAATCCCGAAAGGAGACACTACTAGGTGAAGTCTTGGCTTGGCAACAATTAACTAAACAAGGTTAATGCTGTAGCTTCAGTCAGATTGAATTGATCTGGAGTTAATCTCCAATGGTTATTGGTTAACCGTTATCACATTTGTAGAGATCCCTTCCTTTAACATGGTATCAGATCAAGTTCGAACTCCTGGCCAAAAGATCTCAAAATCTTAACATGCCTGTTCTTTGGCATTAGAGCATATATTTTGCCAACAAATTAGGAGAAGATTCGCCATCTAAAATTCTCTCTGTGTTCATGATCTCTGTTTTTGAGAAAGAGTCTAAATATTTGTTTCAACAGGATAGTGATGAAAGGGGAACTACTCTGCATTTGTAGCTTATTCTAGGGTGATGACATCATAAATAATTATCCTTCAGATTTATGATATGATGTGTTATCTCTACACTAACAGATCAACTTATTGCTACGTGATTGTATGCTATTGCAAGGTTGGGCTCCATGTGAAGGGAGAACATTTCGAGTTTTATCTATCTCATGTTGTGGATTTTGCACATAATGATTATGTAAAGGGCTTTTATTATAATTCAAATTCAGAGAAGCCTAGATAGTGTTGAATTGTGTGTATATGAGACATCAACTTCCATTGTCAAATTCTTGACATCTTCATTTCTTCTATGGCACTTGTGGCGTGAGAAACGAAAGTAGTTTGAGTCCAAGGATTGAGCAAGGTCGTGGAGTCCTCTTCCGCTATCCTTCAGATCATTCACACAAATTGTTGTGATCCTCAAAAGCTTTATCGGAAACGAAGAAAGTGCTAGGCTTTGTAAGCTTTAGCGATGCACAAACAATGATAGTCACCATGAAGGCAATGAATAGAAGAACTAGACCACACCATTATTGTTGATGATCATGTGCAACACAAAATTACTGCAAACCATGATCAAGAGAGGATAATATCGTCATTTAGAAGATACGCATCTCGCGACAGATTCACTTTGTGGTTAATCTTTTAAATTTGAAGATTAATAATATTAAACTGTGCCTTGATTATTATTGAGAGCATGACGAACAAACAAAAGGAGCTCAATAACTTTATAAAGGAAGGGTTTAATTTATTCTGTTGAAGGTTTTGTGACAAGCAATATAATGTGTAAGAGAGACGAGTGTTATTACCTTTGTTGTGAATAATATCACCGCACTCTATTAGTGCACGAAAGACTCCAGTTACGTAGATCATTTGTTTCTATCCATCAGTGAAGACTGTGGTTAAATAATAATGTTGACTATCTAATTTGGCGTGATTAGTATGTAAATATTATATATGCTCGAATAATCATCGTATTACAGGGGAGGAGAATCGAATCAAATGCTCTTACTATACACTGACTCTTGTGGTCATATCTATTAAGATAATATCTTATACTTTCTATAATAGTCAACTACTTGTCTGTAGTCCGTCTTTTAGTCTAGATAGGAATGTTTCCTATCCTGTCTCTTTTGTCTTCAGTCCAGATAGGAATGTTTCCTATCCTGTCTCTAGTTTTGTTTCTAATTCCGTCTTCAATCTATGTTGTTTCTTTTAGAAAAAACGTCCTTGTAATTCTTTATAAGGAACACATTTGTTCCTCTATTAATCAATCAATCATCCGAAAATCCGTTAATCTGCCAACAATTTTTGAATCTTGTAACATGGTGTCAGAGCCTAGTTTTCGAAATTATTTCGTGATCCTTGCTTTCTAAAAACCCTAAGATTTCGACTAGGGTTTTTGTCTGAGGTATTTTGTCTGAAATTTCGTCTAAAAGTTTTTTTACCTACAATCCGCGATTCTTCTCTACAACCTGTAGCATTTTTTTTTCTTTGGAAATCGTGGGTTTTCTTCTACAGAAATCGCGACTTGTTCTTTTGCAGAAATCATAGCTTGTTGGAATAATAGGTTATGATAAAAACGTACGAGTCTACCACATAGGTCTGAATAAAAACGCAGGGATTTGATCATCTGCCGAAAACGTGTTCAATCTTTTTTTTATATATCCTGGTTCGGGTGATCATTTAGTACAAATCCGCTGTCTCAAATCCGCACAGATAAGGATCCGCCTATCTCAAATCCGCTTGTTCCAAAATCTGCCTGTATTTGCCATTTTTTTCTGCAAATCGCATCCAAATCACACGCGTTTGAAGCAACTCGCATCCATATATTTTCAAGCTCATTTGACAGCAAAATCACGATTGTAGGGTCAAGGATTAGTTCGTCTGGTCTGCATTCTTCATCGTTTGCACTCTCCTTGGAAAAAATCCGCCATTTTTATCAAGAAATCTTAAACTTTTTCAAGTTTTTTTCAGCTAGGGCCATTTTTTTTTCAAATCCTAATTTTTGGGGTCGGAAATTTTTTTTGCTTGCAAATTCTTGGTGGGTTTTTTGAGACTTCATCTGGGTCTTCGTCAGAATTTTCTGGGTACCTCATTTTTTGTGCCTCAATATTCGAGCCAGCAGATTTACATTGCAACTACAGAATCCTTCTGGGTTTTTTGTTCACTCTTTTGGGCACTTGTCTTTTTTTGGGTCAGCCTTAGCATTGCCTCAAACTTCGTGCAAATGGCATCTTTGACTAATCTGATGTTGGAGGGCAGTCTACGATTCAATGGCCATAATCACTGGAAGCAGCGCATGTTGACAATCTTTGAATATCGTCATTTGGATGAGCTTGTTCTAGGCACAAAGACTCGTCTGACCTCCGACCAAGCAGAACAGGACAAGTTTGATGATCACAATCGAGAGGTTGTTATGCTTCTTAAGCTCTTTGTTATCGATGATCAGCTACCGTAGATTCCTTCAGGCAAGTCAGCTGCAGAAATCTGGAAATATCTGAAGGAGCTACATGAAACATCTGACAAAAGTCGGGCATTCTTTCTAAAGAATCGGTTGTTCTCCATTATGATGGATGAACGTATGTCCTTACAAGAGCATCTAACAAAGATTAAGGACATCCGTGATTAGCTCGAAGCTATTGGTCGAAAAATGGAGGAAGAGGATATGGTAGTCATCACTTTGAAAAGTCTACCATCGTCCTATGAGCACTTCATAGAAACACTCAACATTATGTCAACTAATGTTGATCTGAAGTTTCCAGAATTATGCACCAAACTTCTGCAGCAAGATCGTTGGAAACAACAATTTGGCAGCAGTGCTTCTACAGCCTCCTTAGAGCAGGCATTTGCTGCAAAATACTTTCAACCGAACATCAGCAACGATCAATCTTCTCAGCCTTCCCAGCATCAACCTTCTGCTCAATCTTTGGATGGCTCTACGAAGCAAAATGTGCAGTGTAATTACTGTCACAAGTTCGGCCATATGAAGTTCGAGTGCCGGAAACGTTTGGCTGCCCAAGCAAGGCAAAATGCTTCCCAACCAACAGCACAAGTTGTCGAGCTTCCTGATCAAGGCGAAGCTGCATTTTTTGCCTTCTGAATCTGTTTCTGTTTTTTCTGGGTTTGTTGATTTTCTCCTCAAAAATCATTTTCAAGTTGTCTGTAATACGCAAGGTTGCATGAGATTCTGGGTTTTACCGTTTTTTCCACAAAAATGAAGTTTTGTAATTGCAACCTATTTTGAGTCATAGCAATCTTCTGGCAAAGCTTCTTGGTTTCAGCATTCTGTAGATCTAGGGAGGGTCTCAATTATCATAGAATGTTCTGACATCCATACGTTGACCATTAAGGGAGGGTATTAAGATAATATCTTATACTTTCTATAATAGTCAACTACTTGTCTGTAGTCCGTCTTTCAATCTAGATAGGAATGTTTCCTATCCTGTCTCTTTTGTCTTCAGTCCAAATAGGAATGTTTCCTATCCTGTCTCTAGTTTTGTTTCTAATTCCCTCTTTAGTCTACGTTGTTTCTTTTCGAAACAACGTCCTTGTAATTCTTCATAAGGAACACATCTGTTCCTCTGTTAATCAATCAATCATCCGGAAATCCGTTAATCTGCCAACAATTCTTGAATCTTGTAACAATATCTGCAAGTGCCTCCAATAGTATTAGAGTGAATATGCCTAGGCGCAAATATGTCATGTCCACAGACTCTAGAAATATGTGGTGTAGCGTTCCATGCTTTACAATCTGATATTGAGGCATTTGCTTCTATCATAGCAACAAAGGATTGTATTAAAATGTTTTTTTAAAATCAACCACCTTGTTATGTCTTACAAACATATGGTTATATGTATGCATGATGCAAAGACAAACATAACTATTGAGACTATCAGGACAACCATTCTCATAAAGAAAGAACAACACGTGTGCCTGCAAACATCTTATTGTATCTCCCAAAAGATGAAATATTTTGTAGTCAATCTATATTGCCTCAGACAGTGAATAAATCAATCAATGATAAACTCCAGTGGCGCTAGATGCTAGAAGTCACATGTAGTGCATGCTACATATCGCAGGCATGGGAAGCATGACTTTATCGGGTGTACTTTAGTCATAAGTGGATTGACTATCTTCAATCCCAATGAGTATAGTATTGAATGGTGGTTGATTCATCAATTAAAGACTCGATGCATATATGCAATAAAATACTTATGGAACAATGAATAAGTATGAATAATGACAAATGTTCTTTATCTAGACAAATTCATAGTAAGACTGGTAAATCATGGTCCCGCGTCATCGATCTAACTTATAAAGAAATCAAAGAAGCTATATAGAAGCTATTGTACCAATTAGGAAGAAAATATAAAACATGCTAAATGAATAAAAGTGAATGCCAAATCAACTAAGAGAAGTGCTAGGGCGACAGCTTAAAATTTGTGCAAAGGCTGCAATTTATTTTTGATAGAAGACTGCAAGTATTAAAAGAAGTGATTTCATATTAATAATTTTTTTAAAAGGCTGAGATCAGATTTAAGAGAAGGAACTACACAATCAGATTTGGTTGTTAAGTGTTGCGAATTATGTGAAGAGGTTCTATTTCAGTGAAAGACATTCATTTATAAAGGATGATTTCATTTGAGAAGATAAACAAATTTGAGTTTTTAAAGCAACAATAAGTAATATTTTTAAGTAAAAGGGTAAAGAATATGAAGTGTAGTGCAAAAGAAAATGTATGTTTGTTTACATCAAGTAAATGTGATGTACATAGCAGTAAAGATAGAAAGTGCAACAGCACAGCTGGTTGATTTACCGGATATTGGAGTCACTTGAGACAATTCAGACTTGATTGCATTATTGAAGTAAGATATACTTTTCTTTAGAGGGAATCGAACTTACATACTTTGACATCTCAATATATTTTCATTTTGGGTTGTTGGGTGCATTGGAAAACATATATTGGCATATCACGGATGGATTTAGAAAAAAAAAAAGCTAGACATATTTTTTCTACTATTGATAATCCCAATGGATGTTTGGACATTCATTCGAAGGAAGGACCAAACTAGAACTTGTAAAAATCCTAATACTCAAATAAGAAAGAAGCAGATTGCACGGATCTTGAGGGATGATTCTTTGCAAAGAAGAACAAAAGAAGTTTGCCATACTTGAATTTGATATAAAATTGTTCAAAAATATGTGCAGGAACTTCACATTGTTTGGGGGGATAATAAACAATGTTCCATTCCCACTTAGGGGAGATCTTTCATTTATGTGTTGATGAGTATCTCTCATCTTTGAGTATTACATTTATCTACCCATTGTAGTCTCTCTCTTAATTGTATTTCCATATGTACTATAAAAGTTATCTGCCTTGATCTTCTCCTTTATGTCTAGGGAAATTCTCGCAAGAAAAGAAGGTTGGTACTTTACACATGCTACCAAATATTGTGCAGACACAATCTTATGATAGTAGCTTCAAAGAAGATATGATCTAGAATTCATTAGTCATTTGATGATCGGGCTGGATAAAGTGAGGCTCTCGAAGCGAATATCTTTGATAATTGGGATTATGAGTATCCTTCTATATTAAGAGGGAGTCTAAAGATACATATGTGTGATTCTATGATTTTGATGGGCCTACTTGTGTGTACATCATGAGGAAGTGACGACTTGTCAGTAGAAAGTCGAAAGATTGACTTTAGATTCAGAGGGAGTCCAACGGTTTATCTTAGGCATCCTTGAACAAAGAGAGCTTCTAAGGGAGTAGGTAGAGGATATGACTTCCCAAAATCTTTGTTCAAAGGTAGAATTTTGAGGTGCAATTCCTTGTTAACGAGTTCTTCTCTACAAAAGAAAAGTTCAAGGTGAAATTCATTATAATGCATTCTTCTCTGTAAGTGAGAAGTTTAAGGTGAACACCCTTTGTTCCACCCTTTAGGAGAATCTATGGTGAATCCACCCTCTAACATGGTTCATGGTGGATAAAATGTGAGTTTCTACATGATTCCATTGGAAAACATCATGAGAGGTGATGATCTTTCATCGATGTTTGTGTTGTGAGGTCACTATTGTAAGGTGACGATCTTAACAATGGCTTGACCTCTTATCCTAATAGACTTCATTAACTTGTTGTCCCGGAATTTGTCGGAGATCATGATGCTACATTTGTTGTTCTTGAGTTCTTGATCTATTATCATGATAGACTTCATTAACTTGTTGTCCCGAAAATTGTCGAAGATCATGATAACTAACATATCACGATGGACTACATTAAGTTGATGTCCCAGATTGTGTTGGAGATCATGATACTTGTCATAATGGAGACTACTTTGTTGTCCCTGAGATCAAGATTGTTATTTGATATACTGCATTCAGTATTGTCCCAGTGTGTGTCAAAAATCAAATAACTCATATCTTTCTAGGATATGGTATTCTTGTTGATAGGCATCTTGGTGTTGATGCTAGTGCTCATATCACAAGAATGTGAGATTGATAAGATTGTTCAGTATTAGATCACCATTTTGTCAGATGGTTGTGTTGTTTAAATCCGCCCTCGCTAAGAGGGAGTAGTGCTGGTGAAATAGCTTCACCCGGATTATATCTGACTTGATGGATATATGTTGATATCCTTAAATATGTTATTCCAAGAATATCATATTGAGATGATAACTCTATATGCTTGAGATCATAATGTGTTCTATAATGTTCCTCCCTAGCTAAGAGGGAGTTTTAATGTTGTAGCTTCAGTCAGATTGAATTGATCTAGAGTTAATCTCCAATCGTTGTTGGTTAAACGTTATTACATTTGTAGAGATCCCTTCCTTTAACATTGTTGGCCCCATCAGATACTAGAGAACCTTAGATGTAAGGAGGCTTTTCTTGAATATTCCTTTGCTTGAGATTTCTGGAATAGATTTTTATCCTTCTCCAATATACTTATTGGGTTTCATCTGTTAGAAGAGTAAGCATGTATGTGTCCCTCATCTTAAAAATTCCTAAACAGCTCTGCAAAGTTGCTCCAGGCATATCCTACTAGAGAAGCCATCTAGCGAAAAGTGGTGAAAAAATCATATCAAACGTGAAATCTCTAGATCAGATTTGTGTACAGTTTGATCCAACTGTTGTCATATTTTATTTCTCAAAACTGGATCTAACAACAAAGAAATTATTCCAAATGATCTTATTATCCTAACTACAAGTAGGTTGGGTGTAAAGAGCTTCACGTCTGTATGATCTGAATTTTCTGAAGCTGCAAGTACTGGTATTATGTCTTATTCATAGAAAACTCATACAATTATTTTTAAAACCAGCCATTTGCTTGCAATATATAGGAACCTTTAACAGCAAGTTTCAAAATACAGCTATTGCAGATCCAAACATAGAGATTGCACAATACACAGCAGAGCAGAGGTGATTCATGGGGGTTTCGCCTCCTCACCAGTTGTGCATAACTGAAAACCTGAGTATTCGGCATGATCAAAACCATGGTAGAGTCCTCTATAAATATCTACTTGGGGAAGTTTACTAACTTTCCATGCAAGGCAAGTAAACATTTTGATTTGGACCCTTCTAGAAGGTGGTAGGAGATATAAAACAAAACAAGACAAATCAAAAACTTGATTTTCTGCAAGAAGACAAAATTACACAGTTGGCAAGGAACTGGAGTTTTCCTTCTAGGATATAGCTGTCACTACAAGACAAAACTAGGCTTCTTCAAGAAGTTGGTAGTTCTTACACGAGATAAGATTGCACAACTTGCCACAATCTGATCTTTTCCTGATTTGTCTGGAAGGAGACAAAATTTCACAGTTGGCAGCCAACACTGCTGTCTAGGCTAGGTGGCCTCACCTTCATGGGTTCATCACATTGGGCTGAACTGAATTTCAATAAAGCCACCAAAAAGGACCTCAGGTTTTCTAGAGGCGAAGCAGTCATTGTAATTACAGAGGTTTCAAAATTACTTTTGGATCTAAAAGTTTAGGCCCCAATTTTATTAGCCTCACAGACAAATTTGATTTCTGTTCAGCATTGAACAGCCAATGGCTTCCAAAGTCTTTACCTTATAAAGGACCTTAATTCGCAAATTGTGGTAGAATATATGAAAACAAGTTTGTTTGCAAAGACCAGGGCAGGATGCCATGTCTCTAATTCAGAAAATGTAAGCTTTATGCATGCTAAAGGAAATGGAAACAAAACCACAGAGTGGTTGGCTAGCCTCGGCTTGGAACAAAATTATAACAATTTCCAAGGTGACATTAAACCTCGAGAGTTTAACTAAGGTCCAGCTCCTCATCACAAGATTGTGGGAAATAATAGAAGACTATGTTAATGCTTTACGCATCAGCATTTTTCTGTGGCTGTGTCCATTTGTAGTCCTGGTGGATCTGACAAACCATAAATGTAAGATATCATGGATACTTAAGTAGACAAAAATGTGAATGCGAATGAGTTTAAATAATATGGCAGTGCATGTGTTTTCTCCTCAATGATACCTGCAGCATAGAGCATCTACACCACAGGTTCTATATTTTGAAACAGGGAAACAAGCACAATTTGGGTGACATCTATATGGATTGCAGGAAAACAACAGATCCTAGCTCCACTAGTTGCAATTTGCTCTTTCTGCTTTTGGATTGGAGTGTCTTTGTTTGTAATAATCAGACCCTGTTCTCCTGTAATCTTGTCATTACATCTCGAATAATTTAACAAAGTTGTTAAATTTTATCAAAACAAAAAAAAATCCCCTTACTGTCCCCAAATATTAATAGAACCAGCTTCCTTTCTGTCCCCAAACCAAGGAGAAACAATGGTAAAAATTTAATCACCAAGTTTAGATTGTATGTCCAAAGCAAATTCATCTGCCAATTGATTTAAAGGAGGAGAATCCATGTTTAGCAGAATTCAAAGGAATGCCCAAATGGGAAAAGGTGGTGCACATCTATACTAGTAACCTGTACGTTGTTAAACCAAAAATAGATACAAATAAGTTTCGATTTAATTTAATCAAAGAAGATTTGTCTTAGGCTTACCAAATTGAGTGTTTTCCAGCTTCTCATAATATTTGTTTCCAAAATTATCAACACCAACAAGAGTAGCACCTATATTGTGAATTTTTGTTGCCCTGTCCATTAACATTTCAATTTACATCCCAAATGTTAAAAATTGAAGAATCTTGATGTTGTGGCCAAACAAGGCCAAAGATATACACAGCTTGCAAACATAAATTGTCATTAAAATACATTATCTGACAAAGTGTAGAAAATCAAACTGCACCATTAGTTGACAGATGATAGTATAGAAGTATATGCAATAAAAAGCAGTTAATTTAATAAAATTACAAAAGCAGAGAATCAATACTAACCAACCACATGAAATGGAAAAAATGAATGAGAAAAATCTAGATTGAATAACTTTAGTTTTTTTTTATGCCAGCATTATTTTAGGATAAAATAGTAGGAGTTGATGTGACTAAGCCTCATTAAAACACATCCTATGGCAATTGGTCCTAAACACCTAGCAGCCTAATCATAATTTTCCCCTATAGCAATCATCTTCTATCACAAAAACTTCAGTTGTTCGTAAATGGATGTGTTGTCTTGTGTTACAAAAGTGTTATACTATAACCGATTTTTAAACACATCCATGGTTGATGTTGTTATGGTAAATCGATGTGGTTGTAGTTATATTAAACAGAGGAGATAAAAGCTTCTTATATAGATTTACAAAGACGATGTTTCTAAAAGAAACAATCATGAACTAAAGACGAAAAATAGAAACTACTTAATAAACTAAAGACTAACTAAGATGACCATAAAAAAAAATTAGAATATTCTAATACCCTCCCTTAATGGTCATTGTCTAACTGTTGTCTTTTGGTCACAAATTCTACAAAACATTTTGCTGCTGTTGAGACCCTCCCTAGATCTGCAAAATGTTAATGATCAAGAAGCCAAAACTCATCCATTAAAGAACAAAGACGGGTGTCTCCTTCTCCAGAATCAGCAAAGCAGCTATTGAGATGAGTCTACCACTCACCCTCCCAAAATCAGCAAAACATCTAACCAAAAATCATCATAAAATATCCAACCTGATGTTGGATAACGAAATTGTTCTTCCCTAGAGATAGAGACAAACACTAAGAACAGCTAGCACAATTTTAATGAAAAATCGACAAACCATCCAAACTTTGCAAGTGAGCATGATGCTTTGAAACAAATTGCTAAAAGACACAATTTTTTAGGAGAAAAAATGATGAAAACCCAACACAATTTTTGAGGTGAAAATTTGATCAAAACCTAACATGATTTTTGAGGTGAAAAATCAATCAAAACCAGACAATACAAAGCTTCATTTTTTAGGAAAACGGTAAAACCCAACAGAGAATTTTTGACGAATAAATTATAACCCACCAACGAATCCCATGCAACTTTGCGAATTATAGAATCAGAAATTTTCTGAGGGAAAAATTTATGAAAACCATCAGAATTTTTTAAGGGCAGCAAAACACAATACTTCACATGGTAAACCAGCACATGCAAGTACATGCAACAAACATGCAAGTACATGCAACCCTCAAAAAACATAGACTTTTGTTGCAACCAAGAAATCGTGGGATCAAAACCATTAACCAAGCTCAAGATTTCCATCAAAAATCCTCAAAGACGAACCACAAAAGTTTCATAAAATACCTCTTAACGATTTTGATTTCTAAAAATCGAAAAGCAAATTTCTGGAAAAAAACCAAATCAAAAGAGGCTTAAATTTTCTTTAAAAAAATCTGCAAAATTTTATGAAATTCCATCAGCCCACTCTGATACCATGTTATGGTAAATTGCTGTTGTTGTAGTTGTATTAAACAAAGGACATAAAAGCTCCTTATATAGATTTACAAAGACGATGTTTTTAAAAGAAACAATCATGAACTAAAGACAAAAATAGAAACTACTTCATAAACTAAAGACTAACTAAGATGACCATTTAAAAAACATTAGAATATTCTAATAGATGTCTATAAGATGTTCCTTTCTCTTGGTGCTTCCAAAGCACTTATTTCGCCAATGTATGAGTGTTCCACAGGAAAAACCAATTTTGTAGACACTAGGATTAAGAAGTAATCCTCTCCAATCCTTTGTTTTGATGCCTTTCCTCCTCAAAATGTTTGAAATTTTATATGATATACCATCAACATTGAGCAGTTTCAAAGAAGAACGAATTTCTAAATTGTCATTATTGCAGGTTTCATGGTGTCTTTTGGTATGTCTAGACTCTAAACACACTTGAAACGTATTGACTACTCTACCCATTCATATTGAAAACTTTTCTTCAGTAAAACTATTGGTCAATGTGTTTTACATCACGTCCATTGAAGGTCCTTGTGACAAAATTTCTAAGAATGGCCACTTTTGGGATTGGGTTGTGATGACTAGAATAATAAAGAGATAGGTCAGTGTGTGTTATTTTCCTAAACACATGGCATGAGATGGAGGCCTTAAGTTTACTACGAAGAATAAATCCTTGAATGATATGGCCATCCCTTCCTACTTCATTCTTCTTCACATCACCACAAGATCCAAAAAAATAGGCATTCTTAAAACTCTCACTACATGAGCCTTTAGAGTATCCATTCAAGAACAACTTGACAAAGAGATCTCACTTTAAAAATTCTTTCCATAATGAAAAAGTACACTACTATTATACTGAATACATCAATACCTAGGGTTAATACTCAATTTGAATGGATCCACATACAGCTCTGATGCATGCCCAAGTCAATATGGGTACCCCAAGTACATTTTACACATACTCGGGAGGTACCCACAATATCCAAGGTGCACCAAAGGCATGTGAACCACATAACTAAGCAATGACTTGACAAACTTGTAGGGACCTAAGTGTATTTCCTAATAAATATGTTCACTTCAAAAATGGTTTTTTTAACAAGAATGCACTTCTGTAAGATAAAAAACTCTCTATATGTGAAAAAAATCCAAGTCACCCAATCTAAACATAAAAAGCATCTTGTATGGCACATACAAACACAACACCAAACACTCCAACCTCAATTAAAAAACTCATTACTTAGAAACTTTCTTCCTATTATTACTTAAGTAGCAATAATTGAGATTTACCCAATTAATAATTAGTAAACACCACCTAGATTGCAATTACTAATGCCACAAGTAGGTGATTCAATGCGTAGGAAAATACATGTTCAAGCCCAAGCTTACCCAACAATAAAACACATCCCTTCCAAAAAATCACATATAAAACAAAACTATTCAAGAACTTGTGTTCTAACTTCTAGGCATTGATTCAAACTCTCGCTTGGCTTATTTTTCAATTACATGATAGAGGTACACTTATTTTTCCAACTTTTCTAAACTTAAACCCTAACTCTCTAATCACTGCATAGATTCAAAAAAACCTAATTTTTATGGTTAAGCTTACTTTTTTATTTTGAAAATGTTTTATGCTATACTTTAACCCTAAAATGTAAAATTAAAATATACATAAACCTAACACAAACAATTTTTTAATTTGGGGTAAGGGTTAGGCTTTTTGTGCAACTAGAGGTTGCTATGTGTTTTTGTATTTTTCTTTTATGAATGCATTTTGTATTTCAGCCCATATTTCATCATGCCACAAAGATTTTACATGGACTTATTGCATACCTATTCCAATTCAAACCAAATAAAATGTAACTTTTCTAACAATTAAAGTGATAGAGATATCAACCATTTCAAATAGCATCTTAAACAATTGTCAAAAAATGATATGACTCTGATGAACCCATCAATTTGGATGAGGAAATTCCAGCATCTAGAGTTGATTCTTCTTGTGCTGCACCAACACTTCCAAAAAAATTAATATTGGCGGGGTAATGTGAATGCCTTTTTTATACTATGTACAACACCTGATCTCAACTATCATTGGAAGCATGAGATGGAGGACAAACGTACCTACACGTGAAAAGAGTGCATAGCAATTTTTTGGTAATACTCAAACATCTCATTCAACATTGATTGATCTCCTTACTGGCAAGCCACAATTAATATCAAAACTATTCAAGTCCTAGTTTCAAGGCCTTGTCACATGAGCGACTTGATATTGAATTGCTAAGAGAGGCAATGTAGGATGTTAGTGAGGTGGTTGGAAAGCATCATAGGTAGCGAACAATCACAAATTGTAAAAGATTTTTGATGAGTGGACCAAAGAAGGAACAATACATTGATCAACTTTCTTGATGCACCCAATATTGGCACTATCTTCCTTGAATCAATATATACATTTGATAAATTAAAATCAATCCACTAGTTATTTTCACTATCTAATGAGGTTGCGGAGTTCGGGTTGCATATATAGCCCATTTCATCATATTGACAATATAGAAAAAGTACCCCACATTGTTTTGCGGCCCATGTGTGACAGATTACCTTAACCCTTAAGACTTGATTGGTGTAAATCTGCAATAGAGAGAGGTAGTTCTAACACCAAATTCATATATACCTACACTGGCATGCTAATAATGATGGCATCTGTTCTTGAGGGGAAGAAACTCATAAGACCAAGCTCAAAAACTTTTTGCAACTAATCTTCTGTTATTGCAGAATTTATACACCCAATAGATAAACCTCAAATGCATGTTTGTTTTTGTAATATCACATTTAGAAACAAACTATGAATACAGAAGCCGTGTATAAAGAATTAATTAACAGATCTACAAAAACAATCACTGCAATTGGTAGCACATAGGATTACCAACCAGCTGATGAGTCAAGTGCATCATAGGAAACCTGCAATGGATGCATATTCTCAAACAATCTGTCACAAATACAACCTGGCAGTCACTTATAATGAGCCAAAATTTACAACAAATTAGGAATGACAGCCTCATTCTATCAAACCCTCAAATCTGAATCACTGCAAGGTGCGCCGCTCAAAATATATGAATTGCCACTTCGAGACATACCAAAATCAGATTATGTACCCTCCAAAATCGATTGTTGATTACTAGTTATCAAGAATTGCTACTTGGAATTCCACCATGAATTGTTAGATAAAATATCCACCCCAACTCATTGATAAACTCTGCAATATATTTTGGAAACAATCATCCCTTATATAATCATGGGGTTTGGCTACTACAAATTATATAAACTTCCACTCTTACATACTCACTTGCATACTCACACCACCTCCAACATTCAGCTTGCAGATGTAAAAAGAAGAGTTGCTGCTACAGCAGATGAATCGCAGCTCACAGTGACTTCTTCACACAATACTTCCACACTTCTTTGATTTGTTTTCTAACCCCATGCTGCCTTCAGGAATACCAGCAATCCAACAGTACTTTTGGACGCCCAAACAAATGTAGATTTCAGAATTCAATTGCAAAACAATTACCTTCAGTCTTCAGAAGTAGCAATGTGCACAATTCATTGCCATGGTGTCCAACTCAAAGTGCAGAAGAACACTGAGGAAAATTCAGACTTCCTCAAGCAGCTTGCCAAACCCTTGTTCCACCATACTAAAGCAAAATAAGAAAAAATAATGAGATGAGTCCATCCTTGCAAGGCATTATATTTACTAAGTTACCAATTCGGATGCGGATTCCGAAGCGGATACGGGATGCGGGGATTTTATTTTTTTAGGATGCGGATGCGAGAGGAAACGTATATATATATATAAACATATGCAAAGAAATGCAACTGATTTAGCTCAGGTGAAAGTAATTTTACTTTGCTAAATAGATTTGAAATAATTATTAAAAGATTGAATTATTTATTAAATGTAAACTATATCTAAATATATGATTTATTTTTTAGTAATATTGTTAAATATTATTAATATAAGATTTTTGACAGTATAAATATTCTGAAAATAAAAAATAAACCAGAAAAATAATAATACATACATGAAAATGATACAAGGAAAGAAATGTGAAGTAAAATCGAACATAAAATATATATATATTTAATTTTTTAATAATACTTACTTAATATTAAACATAAGTAAATAAGGATATGAAATGGGAATGATACGTAAGAAAACCTAAAACAGAACCTAATAATTCAAATGTAGAGTTGCATGCAGAAAAGAAGATTGCAAAAAGGCAAAAGAAATGGAGTCGTGTGCCTAGATTATGAAGTCACGCGGCGCGAAGGAAAAGAAAAGTTGTGTGACCTGGCTCAGCTTCTTTCATGCCTCCTTGAACGATCAACTCCCACATATTTTAGCAGCAAAACCCATTAAAATGTTTTTGCGATGAAGTTGAACAACGTTTTATACAATGAAAGTCGAAAACCGTTAAAATTTGTGTTTCAAAACTCTGACCGAATATTTATGATTTTATGCTCCCGGATTCCCTGCGGGTGCTGCCCGGAAGCCACCCGCATCCGGATGCCTGCGGGTGGCTTCCGGGCAGCACCCGCAGGGCACCCGAAGGCTTCCTGCATCTATCCGTGTCGGATGCGGAAGCCAAGCCCTAGGGCCACGCATCGGTATCTAAGTATATTTATAACATTTTAATGCAAAGGCGTCTCCTTCACACTCAATGCCAAGAGTCTTCATGAATACACTTTTCACTTAGATCCCCTCTTCTTTATACTTAGGTACGTAATTGAATAATATAATTTATTAACTCCCTTTGGCTCCAAAAATGACATTTTCATCAATATCATGATATTCTGACACAAGGTCATTATTTCGTATGCCCAAGATTTAAAACTATCCAACCTGATTCCAACAAGCTATGGCACTAAGGTGACCAATATACAATACAAGCAAAAATAGTAACCTTAGCGTATTTAATTTAATAATAATCATAATTCACCCGTCTTGCGAGATAACTGAAAAAGCATCAAAATCAAAATCAGACAATACCTAAGTGATCCTAATGTAAAAAGACAATGAATGAACATGACAGGGTGACTTACTAAAAATAAATGCTCCCTCCAAGATTCTTGAAGCCCAAACTAGAAGCCAAAAATAAAAACTGAGAGCATCATTCAACTCCTCTAACTCATATGCACTCATCGGAACTATCTATTGACTTACTATAAAAAGTAAGTCCCACTAAATGGAGCCATAACCCTCAACAGGGTCCTCTAATCACCAGTATTAGCCTACAAGGACCCAGTAATAGACTAAATCCATCCTCTATCATAGTCACACTAAAAAGGAACATTACAATACCTGAAAAATTAGATATAAAAAAATGTATAGAAATTACATTTCAATTGGAACTTCGGAATATTAGTAAAATTGCAAATGCTAAACTCTAAAATTCTACATACTTGAATACTAAATAAAATTTGACATATTAAAATATCAAATTGGAGATTTCTATCATATTCAAAATAACATAAAGATGATTACAATGAGTAGCATGATATCAAAATAAGTACAAAATGTTAAAATGTAGTGAAGGAAGGCCTCTAATCATCCCCAAACCTCCCATCGCTAGAACTATTAGACTCCCCATGGTCAAGATCTACCAAACACCAACCAACCCTACATTTGAAGCCATAGCATCCCCATCAATTTGTGTTAGCTGCTCTGGCTCTACATCCCATCATTTTGTTGTGCTCTCTTTGTACACAAGTTTGAGCCTAAAATAATTAAAAATGAACAATGAACATTGAAATTTAAAGGAAAAACCCAAGCCGAAAGTGAGGGTTTGGGGGCTATTCCCAAATACAATGAAGAGAATGAAGATTGTCAGCAATGAAAAAACAATTGTAAAAAAACCACTCTTTTACATCCTCGAGCATCGACAAAAAAGATTAAAACACTTTCTACATCCCCAAGACAGGGGACTTCATAACGTCCTCCGGACACTAGAGAGATTGCAAGGTGTTCCCAGAGACATTCCAAGTTTCTCTACAACATTTCCTACATCTGAGTGGCAGTGAAGGAACGATGAGGAGATGTCCCATCCTTGTCCACGTGTCACGAAGATGTTTCTATCTCAAAAACACAATTTTTTTGCATGTGTGGGATTGGGGGATGGGATGCATTATGATGGTACAACAGTCAAATCCCAAATAAATCATCACTTAAATTGATTAGATCACTCTATGAAAAGGGATGGTAGTATATTATTAAAAGAGTTGGGATCAAAGTTTTATACTAAGCAAGAGCTTAAAAGGGTGTTGGCTGACAAATATATATTGATTTCTTAATTTTTTGATTGCAATGAAAACTCATCATAGATTAATTAAAAAGTTAAAGCATTCAATGAAAAAGCCTACTAGTTTTGACAACATTCAACATCTTGGATTGTTTGAAGACCAGCAAATGATCATTAATCTTCTTTCACAAGTGGTAACCATACAACATGAAGTTGTACTCACATAAGGTTGCCATCAACAATAGCATCCCTGCAATACAACAAATGTGGATTAGTATATTGAATATAAGCCTTATCCAACAGTCAGATAGCAAACAGTCAGCTAGAACTAATGATGGTAAATCAAACAATATGTATGAAACAAATAAATTATATTTCGTAAGAGTAAAGGAGAAATAAAATGTGGCTACATTTGATTAGTAGTAAAAAGGCCAGCTAAAAGGATTCCCTGATCCCTTAACTCTCTTTATCTAAATCCTAACATTTAAAAAAAGGGAGACAGTGGAAAATTTGAAAGAAGAATTACAACAAAGGCTAAAGGATAAGCTTCAGAGATAAATTATGGGCTTTAAATCAATTATATTGTTCAGAATTAAATTATATTTCTAATTAACTGTAAGATTGGAATTGTGAAATAGATTTTATTGCTTAAAGAAAAATAAGGAAAAATTAATAAATAACACTTCAATTGTCCACCAGAATATAAGACACATTCTTTAGTCTTCTCATATGAGTGAGCCTTGAACATCAAAAGTTCTAAGCACTTGTTAATAAAAAGAATGGTTTTATGGATTTATCATTTCCATTGTTCTCCTTGTTTCTTGGCCGAGTTATTGTTCCAGTTCTAAGGACCTATCTGGAGAGCTACAAGAAATGGTATGTGGCTTAAAGGCATATTCCCTTTATTGTGGGAATGATTAGTTTGTCTGATCTACTTTCAGAAAGAAAGATTTACATCTAATGTTACCATGTCTTCGTCATAATTTAAATGCTTCATGTTGATATCCTTTCAGTTTTGAAAATGGTAAAGGAGATTCCTTCCTTTACACAGCTTGGTACATGTTAGTGTTGTACAAGGATATGGTTTGATTTGCGCATTCTCTCTTAGGTTTTGTTCTTCTTCCTGGATGTTTGTATTCACATTACATTGGATTTGAGTAATATGTGGAGCTGCAATGTTCATTGTGTTTGTAGTTATGTATTGTTCATTATTCCTTGGTGGCAACATGGAGATTCCTTTATCTCTCTCTTCAGTCAAGTAAGGGTATCTTGGGAGAGCAATGGAGACTAATGATGAAAGATGTATTGCAACATATTTGTTTGTAGCTATGTAACATCAAGTTCTGGGGTAAGGGGCGGCACAGAATTGGGGGACACATGTCAGGGTTCCTGATTTTTTGGACCATTTTTTATGATGGCAGGGGAAAGCTATATTAAATTTAGGTAGAAGTTAAAATTTGTATGGAAATTTAAATATTCATATGATAACATTGATTTATATAGTTAAATTGAGAGTTCACCTAAGAGTCAAAGTCAAACAAATTAGCAAATATCAAATAACAGGCTCAAATCATAATTCAAATTAATTTCAGAATTGATTGTTAATATGCATGTGATATTGGCCTAGCTTGACTGGAGAAAGCTTCTTGTGGTAAGCACGAGATCTAGTCTCCCCCCAGCCAACATGGTAGAGGACAAGCCATAAAAAGTTTACCCAGTGCACTGCAGTTTATAAGGGGTGCTATACCCAATTCCTTTAGTCTAAACAAAGTATGCATGTCATTAAAAGAGTGCCTTACAATCCTGGCAAAAGAAAATAAACAACAGTGAGAACAAACTGAAGGCAGCCCAAAGAGTCTCATAAAGCTTCCAAGCCAAAACAGACAACCTGGAATTTTTATCTGGTAAAGAGAACTCTGTAGGTATGAGAAATAAGTTAATAATTTCAAATAAATAAATCAGTTTACCTCTTGCCATTGGCAGCCACAAACTTAAAAAAACATATTGTCATTCATTCCATGGATTTGTTGTGTTATGCTAGCTGAACTTGTTGACTCCTGAATTTCCAAACCACCTAAATCATTTTGCACTTGTGTCTTGCTTTTGTGTCAACTGGGATTCTATTATCTATTGAAGTGCTTTGCAATATTGTCTGTCTTCAAGTTTCTTACTTAATTAGGGTAGAATATTGGCAGTAGTAGCTTGGTAAGCTGAATTTACCGACTGTTTTGATCTAGTTTTGATGAGAAGGTTGTAAATGCACAAATTAAGCATGCAACCTGTTAAACTTAAAACTTGCATGCATAAATTGATCAAGGACAGGTTATGGGACTTAGTCTTGAGTCTATTATCAGGGGAAGTTTCTCTTTATCGAATAGCTAGGAAAAGATTATATACAGTGATATATACAACCATATTAACATACATACAAAGATTATTCTTAAAGAATTCCAACATGAAGTCATAATAAACGAATTACCATTTAGAGAAATAAAGATATAGTTTCTTCTCCCACCACAATGCAGTAAATAAACGATTCCCTCTGAAAATAATGTACAGTTACAAATAGAGATAGATCTACTTTATTAACCTACAAATGCAACAAATTATGCAGAAATAAAACAAAGAATGTTCAAGATCAAATTTTTAGAGGAAAAACTCTCCTTCACAGTTTTTTTAAAGTGAGTTGAGAGTTTTTTTTATAAATCGCATTGGAAAAGTGGGGTTCTGCCAGCTGTCCCAAGGACAATCACTCATCCGCTTTGTATCTTGCCATTGTCCCTAAATTTTCTGGACATTTCCAGCATTTTAAATATATTTGAGGAACATCCCTGGTGTATCCCCCTAGGATGTCCTGGAAACAAGGACACGTCAAAAAGGGTTGGGAAAAAATCATCAGGTTTACACTTCACTGTATGTTGACTTAACACTAAGTAATAGAGGAGTTAGCCGTATCCCCTATCGGAAGTACTACAGGTAGACTTGGTATGCCCTGACCTATTTTCGTGCTTGATATATGTGTCAGGTTATCCTCCTTAATATCTTGGTTTGCAGGTTATTGATGTGATGAAAAGTTTGCAGTTTGCATATATCATTGTTTAGGATCTATGAGTTATGCAGTTGTGTGAGCTGATTACCCATTTGATTCCAGTGAGATGGTTTGGATGTGAAATGTATATCCACAAGATTGATTCAGTGTTGATGTACTTAGTAGTTGGCCTTGTTTGTGATATTTTGCGCATTGATATATTGCATTTGAGATAGAATTATGGCTATAGAGAGACCTGATTGTGGTTTCAGGTTGACATTTTGATGATGTGAAGTTATATGATTATATCTATGATGGCTTGTCTACCCTTTCTTAGGTATAGTTAAGCTAGCAGCCTGTTGGGTAGTTTCTATTTGTTAGTATAAATAAGGCAGATAGATAGATCATTTGAATTTAATTCTTGTGTTCATGTAAAGATTAGCATAGGTTTTCATGATAGTTGGTGTGTTACACCTTGAAATGTTCATTGCTTGATCACGGGTTACATGATGTGAGGAGTTTTTTGATTGACAATAGTTATTGCTGCTTTTGCAAGTATCCTGTTGGGGAGGGAGGGAGGGACGGAGGGAGAGAGAGAGAGAGAGAGCACAGTGAAGATTCAAATCGTACATAATTGGCTAAGGAATATTTTCCCCTTGTATATGATTCCTATGGGCATATTTAAAATGTAATGTCAAGTGGGATAATGTAGGATTAGGTTGCAATCTGCATTGTAAATCATATTGTATGGTTCCAAGATCCATGGAAAATATCTCTAGGCACATAGGGTGTATTGGGAAAGTAATTTCTTCTTGCCATTCTGTAATACATTCATAAGGAACGAAGGATTACACTAGCCATGTGACTTGAACACGTAAGTATTTGACTGATTTTTTCCCAAACACAGACACCTAGAATGGGATGGTGAAAGACAAGTGAAGAGGACAACAACGAGATTGTTGAGCTTCTCCAAGTTGGCATTTAGAAAGGGGCAACAAGTGTCACTTGATATTCCTTCATTTGAGGCAAATCATTTGATGTTTCTTTTCAATGTTTGGTGCCTACATTGGAGTGAAAGTTTTTGGAGCCAAAAGCTATTTCCTTACACGTTCTAAGACAAAGTATGAATATTTAGATTGAAATAATCATCTTTGGGCACCAAGTTTAGATCATAAGACCTCTTTTTAACTCTATAAACTTAGTTCCTTGGATGCAGAAAGAATGTGGAACAATAGAATGTAGAGTTATACTACATGCACAAAAACCTAAGAAAGAACATGTTGGGATACAAAAAGCTTGTTCACAGGTACACGTGCTGTCATGTCGGAGGCAAAGAAGAGAATGAAAGTGTGTGACAAATTGTTATCTTGTTTTCAAGACAATGCATACTGATTTCTCTGCTTGGCAAAGTTTTTTCCTACAAGGGTTTCTCCACACAATCCTATGTCATGTGGTAATTTCATATTGTTAATTTGTGCTTCTTCATTGCTATCTTATGGCGATGTTATCTTTTATTTTTTGCTGCTATAACTTCACATAAGGTGGTGGTGTTAAGCATATTATGTTGGCTGAATTTTAGCATCGTAAAGAAGGTGGTATTAGACAAAACACTTTGTAAAATTAACAAAGAATGAATTGCTCCTAAAGAGTATAGAATCAAGATGTTTCTAAAAAGACACATACAAATAATAGAAAGAATCTATTATACATGATATTTACAATATCTAGAAGTGACCATTAAAATAGAAATAGAAAAACATAGCATATTTAATTTTAATACCCTCCCTTAATGGTCAACTTATCAACAACCAAGTTACCCCTTGACAGTCAGCTGTAGGAACAAACTGCAAATCCAAGAATCCTTTTTCAACAACTGATGGATAAAAAACAATGAATGTCAATATGCTTAGTGTGTTCATAAAAGGCCGGATTTTTGGTAGGTTTGAGGACCCCTTGATTGTCGCATAAGAGGGCTGAAGGGCCTGCCTAAGACATATGGATGTCGAAAAGCATCCTATGAAGCCAAACAGCCTCTCAGCATTTTTCTACAGTTCCCCTATATTCAGCTTATGTTGAGGAAAGAGATATGGCATGTTGCTTCTTACTGGTCCAAGTAATAGCACATGTGCCCAAACTAAAGACATACCGGGAAGTAGACTTTTTCTTATTAACTGAGCCTCACCAATCCAAATCTATGTAACCAATAAGTTGAGTATCTTTGGTTCATCCATAGAGGACAGCAAAATCAGGAATTCCCTTGACATAGCATAGGATGCGCTTCACAGTAGCCCAATGATATGATGTGGGAGTTATCATGAAGCGAGATATGTAAGTCACTCCAAAGCTGAGATCAGGTCTAGAGGCGGTGAGATATATCAAACTAGCCACTAGTTGTTTGGATGTGGATTACTCAATGGGAGAACCATATTTGGTTGATAACTTGAGACCAAACTCTATAAGTGTATATGGAGGTTTACACACTGCATTCTGAATTTGTCCAACATAGCCCATGTATGCTTAGACTGAGAGACAAAGATGTCATCTAACTGCTGCCAAACCTTGACACCTAGGCAATAATGAAGAAGTCCGAGGTCAATCATGACAAAAGACTGACAGAGTTTCCTTTTGACTCCATGAATCAACAATTCGGCACTGCCAGTAATAATCAAATCATCAACGTATATAACAAGAATGATGATATCATTGCTAGTAGGCTTGGCCTACAAATTTGAATCAGGATTCCTCTGTAAACCCTAATCTATGGGGTACTTATAAATTTTCATGTACCATGCTTGAGGAGCCCGTTTTAGGCCATAGCGTGCTTTCGCCAGTTTGAGCACCTAGTGTTCTTTATTGACAACTTTTAATCTGATGGAAATCTAAATTTTTGCAAAATTTAGAATCCCAAATGCCATGCCAAGGGGAGAATCTTTATATTCACTAGGTGTAATCCTCATTTTCAAATGTGCTACTGCTATACTTACAATTATTCAGCTACAGTTGTATTGTGCATATTGGAACATTTCTCTACCTCGATAAAGCTGAGTTTGGGGAGGACATAAGCTTTTGATCCCGGATCAGATGATGTTCTAGGAATGTCTGGCTATGCTGAAGGAAACGAACTTAGAAGAGATGCTACAAATCAATGCCATGTATCTGAAAATATTTTAATGAGCCACTGCATCCTTCGCAATGAATGGATATAATACACTCTTCATAGAGGATGTCCGACATTATATCGACTTACATCAGAATAAAAAGGAGATATATGCTCGTGGAATAGCAATTCACACCAAAAGGATGAGAAGGCTATGCATAAAAACAAGGAGCAGGCAGATTCTCAAATAAATGCTTTGAGAAGGTCATTTTGTTCTGCTCAAACGATTTAGAGGGCAACGAGATTCAGATCCAAAATTTGAAGACTTGTTGGAGCTTGCAGATCCAAAATCATATCATGTAAATTGCAGTTGGAGAATTTTTTAGGATGGGATAGTTATAAGGGCAAATCCTTGACAATGCTGTATGAAGATGAACTGGATACCTGTAAGCCTGAATTCCAAATTCTGAAGTTGGAAACTGCAAATCTAAATAAGAAATATTCATCTGTGAAAACTGAATAGTATAATAGTAAAATAAAAACAGCAGCAATGATCCCTTCTGCATACAGTTTTTACAGCAGACATGACAATCAACAAAGGACTCCCAATCAACGTTTCCATTAGCAAATAGTTCTAAAAACATCATCAAGTAACAGAAAGAGGAAGTTGAACCATCAGCAAATGTCTGAACTATCTCATTTTAACAGAGATTTTTAGATTTGAAAGTAATCATTAGCAATCGATGAAACAACGGGTATTGAAGGAATATGAACTCCGATGACAGGGATTCTTATCTGGAAAAGAGCTTGCATTCCACATACTTTAGATAATGTTTTGATGCATGTGTATGGAGCGATAACATATTGTCCCTGCATCAAAACAATTGTCTCTCTTTTGGAGATCTTACCAGATATGGTTCAAAGATTTTTTTTTTAATCTATAGAGCAGTTTTCAAATAGAGAAAGGCCAAATTCATGAGACTCCAAGACATCATGAGTGAAGCTATGCCAGAAATTGTGATGGGTTCACATCCGACAATACTTCATGTTTGCCGCAGGGGTATTTTAATAGAAATATAATCTTGATGAAGGATAACTATGATATTTGGAGTATGCGGAAGCCCAAAAGCCATACGAGATGTATCCGCATAATAATCAGCCCAGACAGTCCGAGGAATTGAAGAGCCCAATAAAATCACAAAGTCATAGATTTGAGTGCCGTCAGAAGTCTCAATAGCTCACAAGGCCTTCTGAGCATGAGAAAAATATTATTTGTTATCAGTCATTGGCCTCTAACACTGTTCTCTGTTTGTTGCAGGATGAAGAATCACCGTGGATGCACAGAATTTGAACCAAGCAACCAAATCGATGCAGGAGTATGAATAAAAATACGGAGGAATTCCGGCTCAAATGCAAAAGTATGGAGCGAAAGGCATGAATTTGATCGCTTTTGATGGAAATGAACATCATCAATATCCAGCGGCAGTGATAAAGAGACTTCAAAACACAAAAAAGCTCACGAATTTTGCAAGTCAAGGGTGGGTCTCCTGCTGATATCGGATACTCAATAAAGTCAAGAATAAATGCGAAATGATTTGAGATTATCGATGGAGGCATACATATCAATTAAATGTGAAGCAATTATTGGAAGTAAGCAAGTTAATAAAAATGGAGAGGAGTCTATGCGAGATCAAGTAACAGGATTATGGTTTTCTCCCAAACCGATTATTTAATTTGGGTTCAGTTATCGTACAAGATAAGAAGCATAAATCATGAATCAAACTTACATTTTAATCTTTGTAATTATTTATTTATTAAGAGGTGCGATGGTTGAGGACATACCTCTCCGTCCATTATAAATATAAGATGTAAAATCTTACAATTGATGTAGATATACAATTCATATTCATTTTCATATTTTATATATTATGAAGCACTTATGATGTATTATACTCTCCGATTGGCGAAGAAATGAATTCTTGATCAAAGCCCGTGGATTGAATTATTGGGTGAATTTTGTGCGATCTAGATAGATTCGCAGTAGATAGATCATCTATAAGGAGTGTCTTTATTGCAATTTTGTTTCCAACATAGTTATTTATATTTTAAATTTTGGAGTTGTAATATTATTAAGTTGTGTCCTTTATAATTATTTTTTAAATCCTATAAATGTTCTAATGTTTGGACAAGTGGACTGGGTCATTATTGCATTTTAAACTTGATAAAAACATAAATAATGTGAAATATTGAATTATTTCCGTATTTATGTCTAGTGTGTCTCCATATCACACGAGTTAAAGCACATCCTAGACTAGTTTAGAATTGCATTCATTTAATTGATCTGTCGTGTTTGAATTGTTAAAATTGTTTATAGTTTAAATACATTGAACTTTATAAAGTTGTACGTCTCAACTTATAATATTGACTCTGATTGCCCATTTAATTAAGCACTGGTCTTTATATTACTCTTAATTCATAATCCATATGCTGGGAATTTTTTCATTTTTTCCATTGAGGAATTAATATATTCATTTTGTTGTATTCATTCTTTATTTAAAGCATTATCACATTTATTTATTAATTCATAATTTTCAATCTTGTTGTTAGGAAGACTTTCATCGTGTTCACATTCTAATTGATCTGCTATAAGGATCTTGGATTTAAGTGTTTCGTCCAAGATTAGGTACACCTGCCTTGGTTTTGAAGAGCTAGAAGCGCAAGGGATTTGGATTGCATAAATCAGTCCCGTCAAGTTGGCCATTACCAGTTGGATATCCCAACATCGAGCAGGCAAGGCTCGTAGGATTCCAATCTGCGGTTTTGGGAACCAACATAATCTAGGAGGTTGCATTATGTATACTTCTTCCTGTAACTCACCATTCGAGAACACACTCTTGACATCTATTTGATGGACCTTTTAGTCACACTAAGTTGTCATGGCAAGGGTTAATCTAATGGTGCTCATCCTAACAGTGGGAGCAAAGGTCTTTTCATAGTCAACTCCTTCAATTTGAGAGAAGCATTTGGTAATAAGACAAGCCTTGTACTTATCTAAAGTACCATAGTATTCAACATTGTAGACCCATTTGCAATCGATGGATTTCTTTCCTAAAGGAAGATCTAACAAAATCTAAGTATTAGTCTTCAATAGGTTATATTGCTCAATCTACATAGTTATTTCCCACTTAGGTATTCCTTTTGCATATGTGTATGTTTGAGGTTCATACACAATAAAATGTTTGCCATGAGAGCAATTTTACCCAATCAGAAAGTTTGCTCTTTTTTTCAAGCAGTTACACCCTCAATGAGCTCATTATTAAAAAATAGCCAATTGTCTTTGCCCACCACTTACGTCGGAGGGTAGAAGTGCTAACATTTAAAGCAGGAGGCTCAAGAACATCAAAGAAAGATCAAATGAATCCTTAGCAAAATTAGGTGGTGTGATTGCATGTCTAGGTGAGCATGTTGTAAAAGGAGCTGGAGGAGAGATAGGAACAAGGGCAGCTAGAGCCTTCTCTGCTGAAGCCCTCCCCTCAGGTGGACCTAATGGTAGATGGATATCCAAGTCTTGAGCTTCAAGAGACTGGTCTGTTGAATTCGTAGCTAGAGAAGAGAGTTGAATAGCCCTCATTTCTCATTAAAGACCACACCATGGTTGAAGATGAGACAATTAGCCTCAATGTCAACCAGGCAGTAGGCTTTGTAATTCTCATTATAGATAGTTAACATGAGTTTCTGGCTCTTGGCATCTAACTTGGTGCATTTAGCATCAAGGATCCAGGAAAATACAGTAGAGCCAAAAACTTCAACCCAAATTTACTTTGGAACTTGCTTGTGTTCAAGCATGGATTGGGCCACTTTGGTGATCATGTGGTTTCAACTCTCAGCAACACCGTTTTGTTGAGGGGTGTAGGGTGTTGTTAATTAGCACTTGATGCTATGTTGATCATAGAAATGGGAGAAAGCAAAGGAACAAAACTCACCCCCATTGTCAATTCTAAGAGTAATATATACTAACCAGACTCTTTTTCTACAAATGATTTGAACTTTTGAAATAAAACAAACATCTCTGACTTTTGACGAATGAAATACACCCAAATTTTATGGCTGAAATCATCAACAAAAAGTTTTTTAAAAAATTAACCTAGTAACAGAGGGAGTAGCCATAAGTCCACAATCATCAACATGGACCAGTTGTAATACCTTAGAAGTTGTGTGGGTGTTGTCATTTGAGAAAGGAGTGGGATGTTGCTTTGCATCCTGACATGCTCCGCAAATTCCAAAATTTTGGGTCTAAATTGTTGACAGTCCAATGACAAGATCTTCCGAAACAAGCTAAGAAAGATAGTGCACATTCAAGTGCCCAAACCGTAGATGTCAAAGGGTACTAACATAGGAGCCATGGGCTGCCATAACAAGCTCCTGGGAATCCCCAAATTCAATAATCCTGGAAAAGTCGCGATCGTCAACACCAATGACAACTATGGACTAAGTTTCCTAATTAATGATAAAACCCGAATCTAAACTGAAGGTCATGTCAAGCCGAGGAAAATGTCTTAGAATTTGATTGACGGAGAGAAGATTGAATTCTATGCCTGTAACATAGGACAATCAAGGAAAATCAATTTCCTCCCTCTAGACTAAATCTGAATATTACCTTTTCTGAAAATGGTGTACTCTTCTCCTCCAAAAATAATTGAATCTAAGAATAGTTGGAAGTTTGTGAACTAATCCCAACAATGAGTAAAGTGGCGAGATGCACGTGAATCAATATACCAAGCACAAGATTTTTCATGATCTGTAAGTATTTTAGCTGTGAAGGTGTAAAGGCAAACTCACATAGCTCAGTATGTTGCACAACATGTGTTTGAGGCTGTGAACTAGATTGTTTGGCTTGAACAACTAAGCATTTTTGACACTCCAACTTCATATGACCAAACTTATGACAATAGTTGCACTGAACATTTTTCTTCTTTGAGCCTTCTAAGGACTAGGCAAAAGCATTTTGGTAAGAAGACTAAGAGAATGGATAGTGGCCTATGGATTTAGCTGAGAAGGCTTGATTGTTAGAAGATGAACTGACACTAGTGCCAACTTGTTGTTTCCAATTATCTTATTGCAAAAGCATTATAAAATGATCAAAAAATGAAATATCAAAATGAGCGGAAGCAATGTTTAGAGTTTCAACAAAGTGTTCATAAGAAGATGGGAGACTCTTCAGGGTGATAATCACCATGTCTTCTTCTTCCATTTTGCGTTGAGATAGGAGACTCTTCAGGGTGGTAACCACCATGTCTTCTTCTTCCATTTTGCAGCCAACGGCTTCCAACTGATCACGAATATCCTTGATTTTATTGAGATGCTCCTATAGAGATATCTGATCATCCATCACAATGGAGAAGAGTGTGTTCTTTAGAAAGAATGCACGGCTTTTGTTTGGTGTTCATGTCAACCTTTCAAATGGCTCCAAGTTTTTGCAATTGTTTGACTAGAAGGCACTTGCAAGGGTTGATCATCAAGGACAAAAAGTTTGATGAGCATGACAACTTCTAGATTCTTCTCATCAAATGTATCATGCTCTGTGCCTACTTACTCAAGACATTTGGTAATACCCAACACAATCTTGTCGAGACACCTATACTCAAAAAATTCCATTATGTGCTACTTCTAGGTAGTGTAGTTATTGCTATTGAATTTTTTACTACCAACAAAATATTGGTCAAAGATGCCATTGCACATTTAGACAAAAAAAAGAGGACGAGATAGTTGAATGGACAATTTTGAAAGTTCAGATTACAAGGGAAAATAAACACACGGATTTTAATGTGGCTACTAGCACAAAGTTTGAGCCACGGAAACCAAAAAATCCAAAAAAAATTGAAGGCAACCTAGTTGAGATCTCAAAAAATTCCACCTAGAATCTAAAAGTAGATCTTAAATTTGGTAATAAAAATGAGAGTTTCAAGAAAAATGCTAACTAGCTTAGAAGAGGTCAAAAAAGGTGGATGATTGCAATCAATTTTTCGCAGAGAAGCTTCATAATCGAAGCCCTAGAACCCACAAACAAAAGGAGTAAAGTGTTTTTCCATCACATCAAGAGGAAGACAAGAAAAAATGCACTAGAAAAACAAAGTAGAAATTGCAGTCACAAGAGCCCAAAAACGGGTCGAAAGAATAGAAATGTGATTGTCAAATGCAATGACCAGAGCTTAAAACACAGGTACAGGAAAAAATATGATTAGCTTGAGGTAGAAGACCGTTGCCGACAAGAATAATCATGGCTTTGTCAAAAAACATGATCCGCATGAGAGTTTTCCCCAAAAACCAACACCTTTCTTAGGGATGAAAAAAATGCCGCAGAGAACTAGACCACCAATAATGGCAATAGTGATGACATTCAATGGTTTCTGGAAAAGACTCCTTCAAATTTGCAGAGCAAAGAAATTTTTAAAAAGACTTCCGAAAAATGGATGAAGATGCACTAGAATAAAATTCTGAAAAAAAAAAAAAAAAAAAAAAAATGGGTAATTTCTAAAAGAAATTATAACTTTTTGTAAAAATTACAACTTTGATCTGATACCATATTAAAAAAACATTTGGTAAAATATTGGATGATTATTAACAAAGAACGAATTACTCTTATAGAGTTTACAATCAAGATGTTTCTCACAAGAAACATACAAATAGTAGAAAGAATCTATTATATAGGATAATTACAATATCTAGAAGTGGCTATTAAAATAGAAATAGAATAACATACAAGATATTATTTTAATAAGTGGATCTAATCATGTTACCACATTAAGGTTTATCTCAGATTTCAAAAAATAAATCAGATTTTCATATTGTAGTAGTCCAAGCTTGGTACACTGCTAATTGATGTTATAACGTGAGTACTACAAAGTAATTGGTAAATATTTGCTTGTTATTAACAATGATCAATAGATCAATATATACAAGAAGAATAAACGATGTATCCTTAGAAAACAATCGTAAAGAATAGAAACATTATATTCTAGCTAATAGAAAACTAACAGTTATCTACAGGCTAACTAAATATTAGAAACTTTCTAATATTTATAGGAGATTACAATAGATAACCATTAGATACTAAGCAAAGATAATAGAAACTATATATTATTGTAATAACCTCCCTTAATGGTTAATCTATCCAAAGCACAAAGATGTCAAAAGGCGTAAAAGGCACATTTTGTCTGCTCAGTGTGCTTCACACTGTTCATTGTGGGCTACAAACAAATTGCTTAGATAGGGCAGCTAAGCGCTTCCCACATTCAACCTTCATGTGCCCATACTTGTGGCAAAAGTTGCATTGAATGTTCTTTTTCCTGGAGCCTTCTGAAGTTGAAGCAAAGGACCTCTACTAAGAAGACTAATGTGAATGAGACTTGCCCTTATCCTTCTGAAAGGATTCAACAACAAAGGCTTCCTATGTGGAGGTAGAGCTAGAATTGCTACCAAACTGTTGTTTTCACCGATCTTGCTGATAATCATTAGATACTAAACAAAGATAATAGAAACTATTTATTATCGTAATACCCTCCCTTAATGGTTAATCTATCTAGAGCGCAAAGCTATCAAAAGGCATAAAATGCAAATTTTGTCTGCTCAATGTGCTCCACACTGTTCACTCTGGGCTGCGAACCAGATTGCTTAGATACGGCAGCTAAGCACTTCCGACATTCAACGTTTATGAGCCCATACTTGTGGCAATAGTTACATTGAATGTTCTTTTTCCTGGAGCCTTCTGAAGCTAGAGCAGAGAACCTCTGATAAGAAGACTGGTGTGAATAAGACTTGCCCTTATCCTTCTGAAAGGATTCAGCAACAAAAGCTTGCCATGTGGACATGAAGCTAGAGTTGCTACCGAACTGTTGTTTCCACCGATCTTGCTGAAGCATAAGTGTGCAAAAATAGTGAACTTCAAATCAACACCAATAGAAGTGATGTTGAGAATCTCGATAAAATGGTTGTAGTACTTGGGTAAAATCTTGAGGGTTATGAACACAGTGTCCTCTTCCTCCATCTTGTGTCCAATGGCAAGCAACTAATCACAAATTTCTTGAATCCTATTTAGGTGTTCCTAGAGTGATTTCCACTCATCCATGGTAATAGAAAACAAAGTGTTCTTGAGAAAGAAGGCTTTGCTTTTGTTTGAAGTCTCATTAAGTTTCTCAAGATGCTCCCATATCTCGACAGCTATCTTGTCGAATGGAATTTGAGGGAGTTGATCATCAGCTACGAATAATTTGAGAACCATCACCACCTCCCGATTATTTAGATCCCATGTATTTTAATCAGTACCAGGTGCAGTCGAACGTTGTGTAACGCCAAGAACAATCTGATCAGTATTCTAATATTCAAATATTGTGAGTATTCACTACTTCCACGTGCTATAATTCTAACCATTGAATTTCCAATTGCCCTCAAGCAAAATATTAATCAGAGATTCCATAGCATGTTTTTTAGTGAAAAAGCGTAAAAATCTGTGAAGGCACGTATTTTGAGGCAAAAAATGAAGACCCAAAAAAATGAAGAGGTACCCAGACGAGAGCTCAAAAACCCAAAACAAGTACGTTGTCAAATTTTGGATCCACTAGCTCAAAAATTGAGACACCCAGAAAAATCTGACAACAACCCAATTGAGATCTCGAAAAACCCACCAAGAATCTATAAAAAAAGAAATTGATTTGGTACAGGAAATTAGGATTCTGACCAAAAACATCCCTGGCTGCAAAAAAATCCCAAAATATTGGTAGAAAAAACAGTCTTTTGGGTCAGATTTGAGGCATGAGTTGTAAAAGAAATGGTGCCCAACACACCTCCATGTGAACAACAAAGAATAACCCTCGATTTTCAGAGGATTCAATCGCGCTAGTTGCAAATAGAAGGGCACAAGTTTGCAAACTAGAAAAAATCATGTATGCTACAAACAAAATGGCGCAATATTTGGCAGAAAACCTTAGTCAAACCAAAGGTTTTGGAAGCAGATAATTTCGAAAATAAAAGCCAGATAATTTCAACCAAGAAATTATAATTATTTTTGAAAAAAATTAAAGTATTGGCTCTGATACCATATCACAAAGTAATTGGCAAATATTTGCTTGTTATTAACAATGATCAATAGATCAATATATAAAAGAAGAGGTTACTAAATATTAAAAACATTCTAATATTTATAGTAGGTTACAATAGATAACCATTAGATGCTAAACGGAGAAAATAGAAACTATCTATTATCGTAATGATGAGAACTAAGCTTCAATGTCAATTTACTACAAAGATTAAAATTTTCCAAACACATTTGCATTCATGACACTTGACTAGCTTTGTTCAGGAATTATTCAAGGAAGGAATTCCTCAAGCCTATTTAGTCATGTCAACTACTTCATTTTGTTAGAGAGAAAGGTTGAGATGTCCAAGGATTTACAATTAATGGGAGCTAATTTTTTAAAAGTACATGCTAGATGCAAGCAACCTAAAGTTAGAAATGCAAAACAAAAGATCCTTCATAAGGATTGGTGGTCCAAAATGAGATAAAATTGCTGATTTTATAACTAAACTTTCAAAAGTTAAGTTATTAATGTTTATAACTTGTAATTTATTTTCATTCTTTGAAATAGCATTCACTATATCAATTCAGTTTCTTAGATTCTTAAATGTTTTTTTTTTTTTTAATTCTGAAACTTGTTTGCACTTGCAAATACAAATATTTGTTTTTTTCATAAAATCTCTTGCCTAAGTCATAAGATATGCTGATACACACTCTATTAGTCTTGCTGATACACTCTCTCCTAGCATTTGAGAGATTTATAAGACATTTGGTAACCCATTTGAGAAAATGAAGCAAGCCATTTATAGAAAGGAGCCTACTTTAGGATTTTATGAGACCCATTGTGACAAAGTGATAAAACACTTTGAGCATCCCAACTAAAAATATAAATATCATAAGAGCAAGATTCAGAGAGATGTCATTCTTGGGCATTTCGGATAGATTATTCCAAATATATATGCTAGTTTTGGTTCATTCAAAGCTACCGTTGTAGTATTGATTATTGATTTGAAACCTTGCAATTGATCCTTGTAATTTCAATCCAAACAGAACTCGCGTTATAATTTTTTTGTCAATTGAAACAAAACGTAGCACTAATTCTTCTAATTTCAGACCATAGGCACTTGGAGTTATAATTTAATGTTGGCAAGAAAAACCTGACCTTCATTCCTCTAATTTGAGTCCATAGAAAGCTAGGGTTAGAAACTGAATTTTGAGGGGATAAAAAGAGTAATTATAATTTTAATTTTGATGAAAAAAAGCTCTCACGGTTGATCCTTCTGATTTTAGTCCAGGGCTAGCATTATAAATTTATAATTTTAATGTTTAGAAAATACCAGAGTATTGACTCTTCTAATTTCAGTACATGCAAACCTACAGTAATAGCTATAATGTTGACAGGAAACACTAGATCCACTCCTCTATTTTCAGCACATAGCAAGGTAGCATTTATTTTCCAAGTTTTATCAAAAAATCTCTACGGTTATTAATAAGAATTTCAGCATAGGCAAAGCAAGCATTGCAGTTTTATCCTTGATTTAAAAAACCCAATATTGATTATTCTAATTTCAGTACATAAACAGCTAGCGTTGTTACCGCAATGCTGATTGAAACACCCTTGGATTAATGCTACACTTTCGGCCCGTAGCAGCCAGCAATTCAATTTTGATTTTAATTTAAAAGGAAATGGGAATGATCCTTGGATTTTGGTTTAGAAGCCCGAGGATTGGTTTGTTTAAAGCAAAGCATTACAAATTTAACTTTGATTTGAAAAGCCCTAGAATCTAATTTCCATAGCTGTATTGTTTAGCAATGCAGTTTTTAGTGAAAAGAATTTGGCCAAAAATAATAAGATGAAGAAGTGATCTTACAGAAATCCTTCATGCTTGGCTTCTTTCCACAGGTTTGAAATGCCCTTCTCCTTGATCAATTTCATGGCAGATCTAATTAGTGAAGCCATTCTTTCGCCTAAAAATATACAGAGCTCCGTCGTAATATTTCAGGGAATTTTAAGCGGACAATTTGAAGGGAATATATGCGAAGGATGTTGGAGTTTTTTCTTATTTGTAATAAATTATTAGTGGAATTATAAATGGGGTACTTTATGACCCGATCACACGAACGATGAAATGGAGAGGTTTAGAATCCATGAAGTTGAAGGGTGAAATTTGTAGTTTATATCATGTCAAATGTTTAACATATAATAATAAGAGTTCTCAAAGAGCTATAGTCCCTGTCTTTGGAAGAAAGAGAAGATTGATTATTTTTGATGTGGTCAAAGTGTAGTGATTGAATGCAAAAAGGCGTTCGTGAACCTTCGTTGTCACCACCACCATTGGTGGTGATTCCAAAACACGAAACTTCTATCTGAATTTACAACACCATTGGTGGTGATTCTTAAACTTGAAACTTCTATTTGAATTCTAGAAACTTCTAGCTTTGCCTCAAAAAAATTATCAATGGTATGTGTAACAGTCAGAGATATCACCAAATTTGAGAAGTGTTGGTTTTTCGTTGTAGGCTTTATCTTGTACCAATATGACCTATTAGTCCACAAAGTTAGAAGATGTGAAATCTTTGGTACATATTCATTTACAGTACCATGCTAAATTACTTATAAAACTCATTTGTTATTGTATATGTAATATTTTAATGTATTATAATTTATAATTTTAACATATCAATTTATTATTTTATAATTTAAAAATATAAAATTTGATAGATATTATTTAAGAATAATATTGTTATAATATGTTTTAATATTAAATATAATTCATTTCTATTTTTTATTTTTTGTTATTCGTTGAAATAACCAATAAAAAGATTTTCATAATATAAACTTATAGATTATTATATTTCATAATTTTACATTTTTATTTTCAAAAATATATCATATTAAAAATACAAAGTAAACAATTAAAAAATTTAAAAATAAATAAAATGTTCTTTAACCTCTATTTGACAATGCAAAACTCATGAAAATCAACTAAAAGTTAAAACGGTTTGAAAATAAATTAAAAGTTGAAACATTTAAATTTGTTTAAAACAATTTTAAATATGCTAGGAGATTTAAAATATCTTAGGCGAACAGCTATACAGCAATTCTGACTATCTATTAATGTTGGCGTGATATGTTTCAGTCAGACATATCAAATGCAAATGCATTAAATAAATCACTATCGTTTTTACCTATCATCTTAGTTCTAGTCAACATGCCCATAGTGTAAACAGTGATCTAGGGATATTACTGAGTTAAAGCTTCTACAGGCTTCAGCATGGCAGTGGCTGATGAAGGACCAAGGCAACATGATTTGCCAACCATAGTATCCTCGTTCCCAAAGGGAAAACTTGTGATTAGCCTAAGCAAAATTTATGCAGCAACCAAAGTCCATCTCGGATTCTTGGCTTTGGAAAGAGGGCAGAGTCTGATGAAAAGCATCTGCTAGGGTACGTGTATTCACAAACATCTCTCTTCTTTCCTCCAACTCCAAGGGAGCGGCATGGAAGAAGAGTCCCCAACATAGCTTCAGAAGATCACATATGTGACAGGAAATGTCGATGCTAGAGTGTACAGTGTTTCCTCCTACGCATCCTATTTCTTCACAGATTTTCTTTCAAATCTAGATAAGCATGGGGTGATTACGTGAGACTCTCAGAGCAAGGAATATATTTTTGGTAAACAAAGCTTCAACTTCCCATTGTAGAAGGTTGTAGAACATTCCACATTTAATTTTTTTCCAATTTTGTTACCACAAAAATTAATTTTACCCCTGCTAAAATTACTTCTGACCAATCAGAAATTAGAATTTGATGAATGAAAAATTATTTTTAAAATAATTTGACTTTTAGACTTTAGAAACCTATTGATCTCGATGGCAAAAATTAATAGTGACCAGCACTGGGAACATTAGTTCCCTGCCTATAGATAGGCAGGGACTAATAATAATATTCTCATTTATAGTCTGATTTTGATTTTTATATTTATGTATATGTATATTTGTTGTTGTTGTTGTTGTACAATGAAATTAGTCTTTTCATTTTTTTATCACTCCCTAGTGAAGTCGTTTAACTTTGTGGTACTTACAAATGAACTAAAGTCTAATTTAAATTTTTCAACTTCCACATCTCTTTATTTATTGTTACGACTATAAAATATGTTGATACATTTTGTTAGTTAAAGTAATCTAATGGATTATTAAAACATATGATAGATATAGGAATATAAGGATATCTAGGTCGCACTTTCTCATATCATCTTGATATTTTTCATTGTCATTAATCTAATCTACCAAGGGTGTGGACATACAAGAATGTAATCACCTAGTGAGTTGGTTATATCCTAAATAATATCCCTTGATACCAACATGACATGATAAGTTATAGAGAAAGTGAAGGTGAATAGATAATTTTAAATACAATTTGTTTTAATTTGTTTGTGAGAAAATAGTGAGTTTAATGGAATGATATAGCTAAGTATGGCATTCAACAATGCTACTCTAACAAACATTAAAGCAAAACCTTGAGAGCTCCATGCATGTGTAGATGTTTCCAAGATGATGTATGTATGTTGAAATATGTTGCTCAAGCTTCAAATGGGATTTAGAGTGTTTTTGGTATTTTAAGGTTGTGATGCTTTGATTTAGATCTAAAACTAGCATTATAACACTACTTAGATGGTAAATGATTTGTAAAGAAATGATGTCACAATTTATAGGCTAGAAGCAAGGCCAATGGATGGCTTCTTGTGATTAGGAGAGAATGTTGGCACTTGGAGTGGTAGTAAACATATTGTATTAATGGAGGGTTTTTTCCTTGATGTCAACATATGTTCTTTGGTTGAAGACAAACTAAAATTTTGTATATTACAAGTCATTGATTGGTCTAGTGTAGGCAGTGATTGACAAATTTAGATACATGAGCTTACATTTGTGTAGAAGTAGTGTAAATATCATGTATATGTTTGTTGTGCTTTATTTGATATTTTGAATAAGTTATAGATTGTTTGGTGAAGACTGGTAGCAAACTAGTGGGTAGAAAATTATGCCAAAGGTAATTGCATTATTTTTGTTGTACCTTGATAGCAAGCAAGGATTAATGTGGGCGAGCATGGAAGTTGTTAGAAGACTTGTTCATGTGTGTATGTTTGTATTTGTGTCATTTGGCTTATTCTAAAAAGGTCATTGATGTCTAACACGCAATGTATTTTACTAGTAGTAGGTTGGATCATTCTAGCATGTTAAATGTTATTAGCAAATGTTATATTCATATTGTAGCATGCGGAATACTTCATGTAATGATTGTGTAATTACTTGAGAAGGCATGTATGCCTTAGCATGGTCCTATGTAATTAATTGTGCACTAGGGAAGCCCTAATAGGATGACCTAATTAATTATTTGTAATTGATATAAAAAAAAAAAATTTCCTCATTGTAGTGTATGGAATGATAAGTATAGATGTGAACCTTGATATTGGATTGTCAAAGAAGAGTCGAGAAGTTGTTAGATGCTTGGAGAAGAGGTATGAGTGGAATCTATTATTCTTTGTGGACTTCAAAAGAACTATTTTGGCAAGTAAGTTGTAGATCAATCAATTCGTATTATTGGATTTTTTATCCTTATGTAAAAGCGGTTTAACCTTTCATCATTTGAGAAGTGAGCTTGGGTAGAGTGTCTTTTGTTCTCATTAACTCCTAACAGGGTTGGAACCTTCTAACAAGGGCTCAAGATCTCTTAATAGGGATTTGTCCTTTAACAAGACTATTGATGTAGGAGCATCTTGGGTATTTGAGAAATCTTGCATCAACCAAAAATATATCTTATTTTTTGTACTAGTCTATTGTTCGTAAAGTAGTCATTATTGTTAGTGCTATCGTGTTATGCACAGTTAACATGTTGATAAGGACCTATCCCTGAGCCTCCTCAGAGCACAAGCTTTGATCATTTGTATTTCTCAAGTTGTGAACCATTCTTTGTAGTCTCTATTTTGGCGTATTTCCTTCTAGTGAGGCATGTTGTTTCATTTGGTGTGATTTCTATGTTAATGTATGTGTTGCAAAATTAGAAGCTGACTCCTCGAACATGTGGGGATTTACCTTCGAAAGTGCATTATCTCATGTTTCATTTAGTATTGGTTTTGGTTTACTCTTCCTAAGTTAGACCTGTAATGTAATTAAATTCTTGACTATCTAACTTGTGGATTCGTTGGCTATATAAGAAGCTTCGTTAGAGATAGAAGAGGCAAGAAAGGGTTGATAGGGAATGATATGAGATCTGGAGCAGCAAGATAGATGTGAACTTGGATTCTAACATTGTAACTTCATTATATATGGCCAAAACCTAGATGGCCTCATAGTTGGGCATGTTGAAAGACTTTTTTTAATTATTACATCAGCATGGCTGCCAATTGTTGAGGTTTATGTTCAAATGTGTTTCTTATTAATTACACCCCAGTAAAAGTCTAGAATTGCACTTTTATGTACATTGCTTTGTAAGTTTCTTCTGTATGTATCTCTAGGCAGGGTTTTTTATAAGCTTAAGTCAAGTAATTTTGCTTAACTTTTCTTTCTCCTTGCGTCAAGTGGTATAGCACAATCTTTGATCATTTGTATTTCTCAAGTTTGTGAATCGTCCTTTGCAGTCTTTGTTTTGGCATGTTTCCTTCTAGCGAGGTGTGTTGTTTCATTTGGTTTGGTTTCTTACTTTAACATGATGTATTCTAAAGTTAGGAGCCAACTCCTCGAATATGTGGGGATTCACCTTCAAGTTTGCATTGCCTTATGTTTCATTTAATATCAGTTTTGGTTTACTCTTCCTAGGTTGGACTCGTGTAGGGGCACCTAGGTGGGCTAAGGAAGACCTAGGGCTCCCTTTGGAATTTCGGCTTGTAGTGGTGCTAACTACACTACTAGGTGAATATTGAGACTGATGAAGTCCTAGAAATATGGGTGCTAGGTTTGACAAGCCTCAATAGATCAAAGTTGCTCATTACTTGCATATTAGGGCAAACTAGGTGTTTTGGGGCCTAGAAGGGTACAATTGTCAAATAAATGTTTTGAAGTCATATTTAGTGGTTTAAGTCCTATTTGGACATTATGCAAGGTTTCATGGCTTTTGGATCAAGTTTGAGGGCTTAACTCAATAAGATGTAAAAAAGTTGCTCAATTGTTGTCAATGTTGCCAATGACAACATTGACAACTTTTCTTGCATTTTGTGCAACGTTGTCTAGTAGGAGTTATAACTGTCTAAAATAGTTATGAGAGCTCATGGTAAGCCTATATGAGGCCATTCTCAACCTGTTCAAGGGGTTGGAGAAGATAGTTTTTGCATTGTATGAACTAAGCAACAAGTTCTTAGTAACAATTTTATAGTTTTGAGTGTTTTTGACTTGTAGATGGATTAGATTTGGAAATTTTTGTTTTGGAGGTGTTAGAGTAGGTTGATTTAAGATTTTGTATAGCTTTAATTTATCAATTTTCAAGGTTTTGAGTGCTTAAATAAATTATTTTGGTTTTCTCTAGCCTGTTGTTATGAATCGGGTTATTAGCACAAATGGAGTCATAGGGCCACTTTCCACCATAGACTCTATCTGGCCTTTTGGAATTTGGAACATGACTCCATGTACATTATATATAGTGGAGATGGAGCCCTGGAATGTTGTGGAGGTATTTTTGAAGTGATGCCCTAGGCAAGTCCTGGTAACTTGGTCAGGCATCATAGAGCAGAGCAAGTAGAATTGGAGTGGTTGAACATGTTTGATACTTCAACCTAAGATTGGAATATAATAGAAGGTGTTAAGGAGTAACCTTAAGCCTAGTGGGAAGCATTGGAAGAAGTCTTAAGGAGGGCAAAACTTTATTTGCATTAGACTGCTCTCATAACCCTTAAAACCCTTATTTTAAGGCTATTTTCATGCCCATATTGTACGAACATATTGAAGACCTCAGACCCCCAAAATATTCTAGGTCTCTGAAAAAGGTGGCTGGATTGCTAATTTGTTTTACCCCTTGTTAAGGAGTTTTCCAAAATATTAGGGTTTTACTTCATTTGGAGGGCTAATTGCTTGTAGCCCTATTAGAAGCATTTCAGTGCATCTCTACTTGGTAGTTGGAATTTGATTAGGGTTTCAAGTCATATTTTGATTGAGGGCCTTGAAGGAAGTTAAAGTACCTTCCTGGATGACCAGTCATCCATTGGGGAAGTTGAATGAACATTTGGGGTTACTAGTGATGTTGATGTGTTAGCAAGCATGTTTGTTCTACCTAATTGGTGGACACCAATTAAATGGTTTGGGATCTCTTGAATAGGGTCCTAAGGAGTATAATGTGATTAGAAGCTTTACTTGGTTAGGTGAATGACCTAAGGAAACCCTAAGAGGGCTTGGGGTAGAAGCAAGATTGGTGGTCACATTAGAGTGGTATCAGAGCCAGTTAAAGACTTGGGAAAAGTGGTGTATGTCTACAACTACTAGAGAGTTAGTGGATAAGTCAAGCATGGTGACTAATGTAGAGGTAGCTAAGGAAGTGAATGAGTGGAAGGAGAAAAATAGATTCGTTGAAGTAGCCTTGGAAGATGTGAAGATAAAGTTAGAAGAATTTGTTGATGAAGCTAAAAAGAAGGAAGAAGACAATGAGAAGGGTAAGGAGGTAGGAAAAGAGGATGTTGTACCTGAACCAAACCCTGTCTTGAATGAGGAATCTTTCTTGAAAGCTATTAAAGCCCTAGGAGACAAAGCTTTGGAAGGTGTGCCAATATTCAATGACAAGATGGATATTGATGTAGTGATGGATTGGTTGGATGGCACGGAGAATCATTTTGAGAGTGAAGGGGTATCAGAGGCACAAAAGATCAAAGTGGTCAAGTCAAGACTTAGAAGCTCAACTTTGACATGGTGGAAGTATGTGCAATATGAGAGAACCAACATGGGCAAGAATCTTATATCCAACTGGAATGCATGGTTACCAAGTTGAAGGAGAACTTCTTGCCATAAGACTTTGCAAATTGACTTCATAAAAGAAGACAAGGACCAAAGCAAAAAGATTTAGATGTGACTTCTTATACAATGGAGTTTCAAATATTATGCCTTAGATCCAAGAAGCAAGTAGAGGAGCCAATAAAGGTGGCTTCTTTGTGTGGTTTGAAGTGGAACATCTAAGAGGAACTTAGTTTGTGGGCACCTACCACTACTCAAAGGTGTCATCAACTAGCACTAAAGGTGGAGGAAAAGAACAAGAAGAAAGGAGAGTCTAACTTAAGGATAGAGGTAAGGGTAGAAACTGAAGGGGATAAAGAGAAGGTTACCAAGGTAGAGGAAGTGAACAAAGGAACCAAGGTGAAGACAAGTTGATAGAGAAAACCACTTAAAGCACTCCTAGAGAGGGTTGAAGCAGAGGAAGAGGGAATCATGGAGGCTCTAATAGGGACAAAGGATTAGGTAGAAGTAACTCATACTTTGCTAGTATGAACTGTTACAATTGTGGTCAATTAGGCCACCTAGCATATAGATGCCTTGATAAGCCCTCTACTTCTAACCATGATAAGAGGGTAGCATATATTCAAGAGGACAACTGCAGCAAGGACTCTAAAGTAGACAATATAGAGTTAGAGATGGGTGAAAACCTTATGTATAGGAGGGTATTGATTAAGAAACCAACTCTTGATGAACCTAAGCATAGGAGGGCACTATTTAGGGTCATATGTAAGATCCTAGGGAAGGTATGCAAATTAGTAGTAGACTTTGGATCTACTGATAATATAATATCAAAGGAGGCAATATAAAAGCTTAAACTACCTAAGGTGCCACATGTGAAACCCTATAAAGTGACTTGGCTTAATAAAGGACATAATAGACTAGTCAATGAATAAACATGGGTGGATTTCTCTATAGCAGGTTATAAGGACAGATTGTTGTGTGACATCCTACCCATGGATGCTTGTTATCTATTGTTAGGTAGACCTTGGAAATTTGATAGAGAAGTAGTATATGATGGAAGGGAAAATTCCATCTCATTTAAGAAGGATGACAAAACCTTTAAGATCCTATTCTTATTGGAAGAAGATGCATCACAACCCAAAGTGCCTAGTGTCTTATTGTGTAGTAGAAGAGAGTTTGTTAACAATCTCAAGGATGAGGAAAGCCAAGGTTATGCAATAGTATTGAAGTCTAAAGGAGAGGATAATACCATCAAAGAGCCATTACCAAAGGAGGTACAAGCATTTCTTAAGGAATACAAGGACATAGTAAGTGAAGGGACTCCTGCTACCCTACCTCCTAGAAGAGTCATAAGTCACCAAACTGACTTTGTTCCTGGTACATCCCTACCTAACAAGCCAACATACAAACTCACTCCAAACCTAAACTTGGAATTGGAAATGCAAGTGCAAGAATTGATGGACCAAGGTCTAATTCAAAAGAGCATAAGCCCATGCGTAGTCCACATTGTGTTAGCATCCAATAAAGAGGAGAAATGGAGATTGCGTACAGACTCGAGCCATAAATAGGATCACAATTAGGCATAGGTTTCTCATACCTAGGATTTAAGATCTCATGGATTTCCTTTGAGGAGCAATGTACTTCACCAAATTGGACTTGAAGAGTGGATACCACCAAATTAGGATTAAGGAGGGAGATGAATGGAAAACAACATTCAAGACCACATATGGGCTCTATGAATGGCTAGTGATGTCATTTGGTCTCTCTAATGCTCCTAGCACATTCATGAGGCTCATGAATGAAGTGCTTAAAGACTTCACAGGAAGATTTGTGGTGATGTACCTAGATGATATACTCATCTTTAGCAAAACTAAGGAGGAATACATCAAGCATGTGGAGGTAGTATTATAGAGACTTTATGAGGAAAATCATTCTATCAACCTTGAGAAGTGTGACTTCTTCAAGCAGGAGCTTGTGTACTTAGGCTTTGTGGTGTCTAAGGGTACACTAAAGATGGATAAAGAGAAGGTTGTTGCAGTCCTAAACTAGCCACTACCTACTACATCAACTGAGGTAAGGAGTTTTCATGGTCTTTCTCAATTCTAAAGGAAGTTTATTAGAAATTTTAGTGGCATATGTGCACCTTTTCTAGATACCATAAAGGGTGGGGTTAAGTCCAAATATAGGTGGACCTTAGAAGATGAAAAGTCATTTCAAATGCTCAAGAAGCAAGTAGTCACCCAACTTGTTTTGCAATTACCTAGTTTTGAAAAAATCTTCACCCTAAAGTGTGATGCAAGTGGCCTAGCAATGGGGGGAGTGTTGAGTCAAGAAGGTAGGCCAATAGCCTTCTTTAGTGAAAATCTCAATGAAGCCAAAACAAAATATTCTTCCTATGACCTTGAACTTTATGCCCTAGTTCAATCCCTTAGGAAGTAGAGGCACTATCTATTGGCCAAGAAATTTGTTGTGTTTATTGATAATTAGACCCTAAGCTACATCAACAGTCAAGAAAAGTTAAGTAATAGGCACTTGAAGTGGATGGAGTACTTGCAAGCATTCACTTTCACAATCAAGCACAAGAAGGGGAAGATGAACAAGGTAGCAGATGCCTTGAGTGGAAGGTTATTAATTGTCCAAGAAGTTCAGCTACATAGCATTGGGATAGAGAGTTTTAAGAGTCCCTATAAGAGTATGAAGACTTTGCACAGGCCTATAAGGTATGTTCTAATTTTGAGAACCACTTTCATAGAAAATTTTCTAGATTTACCTTACAAAATGTATTGCTCTTTAAGGGTAACCGCTTGTGTGTACCAAGGGGATCCATAAGAGAGAACCTAATACATGAGAAACACAATGGGAGTCTAAGTGGACACTTTGGTGTAAGCAAGATTCTAGACTTGGTCCAAAGATTCTACTATTGGCCTAAATTGGTCAAAGATGTAACCCAGTATGTGGAACAATGCATGGTATGCATGAAATCTAAAGAAGGGATGAGTAATTTAGGTCTCTATCAACCCTTACCAGTCCCAAATAGGCCATGGGAATGTGTGAGCATATATTTCATTGTAGGTATACCCAAGACAAAATAGGGCTATGATAGTGTCTATGTAGTTGTTGACAGGCTCAACAAAATGGGGTACTTTATTCCATGAAAAACTACTAATGATGCAAGCCACATTACACATTTATTCTTCAAAGAGGTTGTGAGGATTCATGGCCTTCCATTAAGTATAGTGTTAGACAGGGATGTGAAATTCATGAGTTACTTTTGGAAAGCCTTGTGGAGCAGACTTGGCACAAACTTTTCATTTGGATCAGCCTACCATTCCTAAATAGATGGTCAGATTGAAGTGGTTAGCAGGGTGTTAGGTAACATATTGAGGTGCCTAACTAAGGAATATGGAAAAACATGGGATATGGTTATCTCCCAAGTAAAGTATGCATATAATGATAGTAGAAATAGGACCACAGGAAGAAGTCCAGTTGAGATTGTCTATGGAATGCATCCAAGGGGTATATGTGAGCTAAGGGATATTAGAGGTATGGAATATTAGAGTGGGCATGCTGACAATTTTTCCCAAACAATGAAGGAAATACAAGAACAAGTGGGGAAGACCATCCAAGACAATACCCAAAAGCTTAAAGCCAAGATAGATGAAAGGAGAAAGGACATTCAATTCTTCATTAGAGATTATGTCATGGTGCACTTAAACAAGGAAAGATTGTAGAAGGGTCTACCTACCAAGTTGTAGATGAAAAGAGTAGGACATTGCAAGATCATAGCAAAGTATGGGTCAAATGCATACAAAGTTGATTTACCATCAGATTTGGGCATATCACCATTTTTTAATGTCCAAGACTTGGTTCAGTTTAAAGGACCATTACCTACTAATGCTCACAACAATTACGACCTTTAGGATGACTTAGAACCTACAATAGTCCCTTCTTCCAACAAGTTGGAGGCTAAAAATTTGTTAGACTCAAGAGTTAAGAAAGCCATTAGAAACAAGGTGTACATGGAGAAAATTTTCAAGTGGAAAGACAAACCAGACTCAGAAGCCACATGGATTTCTAAGGAAGATTTCAACAAACTAGGCATCAACAAAGACCTACTGTACACAAGAGTGACATGGCTTTTCTCTATAGGCGAGTACAGTACAGGGGAACCTAGGTGGGCTAAGGAAGGCCTAGGGCTTCCTTTGGGATTTTGGCTTGTAGTGGTGATAGCCACACCACTAGGTGAATAAAGGGATTCATGAAGTCCTAGAAATGTGGTTGTTAGGTTTGACAAGCCTCATTAGATCAAAGTTGCTCATTAGTTACATATTAGGCCAAATTAGGTGTTTTGGGGCCTAGACGTGTACAATGGTAAAATAGAGGTTTTGAAATCATATTTAGGTGGTTTAAGTCCTATTTGGATATTATTTAAGGTTTCATGGTTCTTGGAGCAAGTTTGAGGGCTTAACTCAATAAGATGTAAAAGTTGATAAATTGTTGTCAATATTGTCAATGACAACATTGATAACTTTTCTTGCATTTTGTGAAACTTTGTCTAGAAGGAGTTATAACTATCAAAAATAGTTAGGAGTTCTCATGGTGAGCATATATGAGGCCATTCTCAACCTGTTCAAGGGGTTGGATAAGTTAGTTTTCGCATTGTATGAACTGAGCAACAAGTTCTTAGTAACATTTTTATGGTTTTGAGTGTTTTTGGCTTGTAGATGGATTAGATCTAGAAATTTTTGTTTTGGAGATGTTAGAGTAGATTGATTTAAGATTTTGTATGGATTTAGTTTATCATTTTGCAAGGTTTTGAGTACTTGAGTAAATTATTTTGGTTTCATCTAGCCTGATGTTCTGAATCAAGTTGTTATCACAATTAGAGTCATAGGGCCACTTCCCATCGTACAATCTGTACTACCTTGTGGGATTTGGAACATGAATCCATGTATACTATGTGCAATGGAGATGGGCCCCTGGAATTTTGTGGAGGTAACTTTGAAGTGATTCCCTAGGCAAGTCTTGATAACTTGGTTAGGGATCATAGAGCAAAGCAAGTGGAATTGGAGTGGTTGAATGTGTCTAATACTTCAACCTAATATTGGAATATGATAGAAAGTGTTAAGAAGTAACCTAAAGCCTAGTGGGAAGCATTGGAAGAAGTCGTAAGGAGGTCAAAACTTTCTTTGCATCAGACTACTCTCATAATCCTTAAAACTCTTGTTTAAAGGCTATTTTTGTGCTTGTACTGTATAGATAGATTAAAGACTTCAGACCCCTAAAATATTCAAGGTCTCTAAAAAGGGTGTCTTGATTGGTAATTTGTTTGACCCCTTATTAAGGAAATTTTCAAAATATCAGGGTTTTACTTGATTTGGAGGGCTAATTGCTTGTAGCCCTATTATAAGCATTTGGGTGCATTTTTGCTTGGTAGTTGGAACTTGATTAGGGTTTCAAATCAAATTTTGACTAAGGAATTTAAAGGAAGTTCAAGTACCTTCCTAGATGACTACTCATCCATTGGGGATGTTAAATAAACATTTGGGGTTACTAGTGATGTTGATGTGTTAGCAAGCATGTTTGTTCTACCTAATTGATGGACACTAGTTGAATGGTTTGGGACCTCTTGAATAGGTTCCTAAGGAGTATAGGGTGAGTAGAAGCCTTACTTGGTCAGGTGAATGACCTAAGGAAACCCTAAGAGATATTTGGAGAAGCAATATTATGGTCACATCATGGAACTATAATGTAATTAAATGCTTGACTAGCTGACTTGTGACTTAGCTAGCTAGAAGAAGCTTGGTTAGAAATAGAAGAGGCAAGAAAGGGTTGATAGGGAATGACATGAGATCCAAAGCAACCAGATAGATGCAAATTTGGATTCTAACATTGTAACTTAATTGTATATGGCTGAAACCTAGGTGGCCTCACAATTGGGCATGTTGAAAGACTTCTTTTAATTATTACATCAGTTTGGCTACCAATTGTTGAGCTTTATGTTCAAATGTGTTTCTTGTTAATTAAACTCGAGTAAAAGTCTAGAATATCACCTTATGTACATTGCTTTTTAAGTTGCTTTCTTGTATATCTCTGAGCTGGGTTATTTGTAAGCTTAAGTCAAGTTGATTTTGCCTAAGTTTTCTTTCTCCCTGCAATGATTAATTATTTTACTAAATGCACTATATTTCACTCCTAATAGGATCACATCCTTTTACAAGGAACTTATAAATTAGTACATAATTTCATGAGTGCCATCTACACCAGGGTTTTTACCTCTGATCAAGATTTTTCCTCAAGAACAAAAATTATTGTTCTATGGTTTATGGTTTCTTATTATCGTGCACTGTTGTTTTAATTATTGCTAATTAGTCTTAAATGTTTGGAATTATCTATGTTTGTGCATAATTGAACTCACCCTCCCCTCTCTTAGTTGTAAGGTGTGGAATTTACTACTTAACAATTGGTACCAGAGAATTAAGTCCTCTTTAAGAAGGAAGTTTAGTAGCTTGAGGATATCTACAATGCATGCATGCATGCAAGAAAGTCCTAAATCTGATGCAGATAAGTATAACAGTTGGAATAACATGATGAGAACACATTTGATCAGTATGGGAATTGATTATTGGTTGATCACAAAGAATAGGACTGATATCAAATCAAAGAGCAAGCTCTCTTCATAGATGAAGAGAAGAAGGAATTTTAGTACAATGTGATTACAAGAGAAACATTGATTAGCATATTATCAAAAGTAGAGTTTGTAGAAGTAAAGGAGCTTGATTCTATACATGAGATGTAAAGTTAGATATGTTATAGACAAGAAATGAATACATCGTTGGTTAATAGTTTATTATTTTAATAGATTTTATAACCTAACTCTTTTAATGCCTAGTGTTTTGGAGAAACAAAAAGATGTCACCAACAAATGGGTCAGTGTATGTGTTATATTATTGCCCTCTAAATTACAAGGTACAACTCCCTTCAATTTGAAATGATATACAATGAATTGATGTCTTTATTTGATCGTGATTTTAAAGGATAAACTCTTGACCTGAGAGCAGAAGAGACTACTAACCAAATTGATTGTAGATACAAACAATTTAGGCAAAATTGGATTTGGATAACTCACAACCCCAATGTAATCCCTTTATGATTTGCAGTTTGTACCTTGTCTATTTTGATTTGAGAGATACCTGATACTCTTATTATATTTACCTTGAGATGACCTGAGGGTCAAATGTTATATTTTGATTCAGTATCATAGATGCTTTATTACTATGTTGTTCAGTTTATCACATTGTGTTTGCATGTTGATGCCATTTTGAGATGATGGTAGATCTATGATGATATATGATTATCTGGTATTTGGACATAATTTATAATTATGCTATGTGATAGATTTTATGCTATGATGATTTACTTCATTCTTGTCTCTTTATGCTTGATGCGAATGTGAGTGATGTAAATGGATTATTTAGGTATTCAATGCATTATTGCTTCGGTTATGTTATTATATGCAATTGCACTTGATCATGTGTTTTAGTGTGCAAGAATTATATCCCTGGCAATGACACATAGAGTTAGTGATTTAGCTATTCATATTTTACCAATGTCATCCCCATATGGTCAATGTATCCTTATTTAATTATTTAAATTAAACCTTTTGATAATTATTAAATCCGAACTCATCTGCATTATGTGATTAGATCAGTGAATGTGTCTATGCATTTAGAGGATCGCATTGTCACGAAAGTTGTTAAGTGATTTTCTGTGATTTTGGGTTTCCAAGCTTTAAATCTTCTAGAATTTAATTTTTGGCAGCTTTGCCTTAGGGGAATTCTTGTTACAAGGAATAATCTATTTTCCTTTGGGTTAATTCAGAGTCTAGCTGGTCTAACTGGCTATTTTCCCTAATCGACTATTCACTCAAAAAGTGAATAAGTTTGGAAAGAGGAATTTAATTCCTCACTTTTTCTATTCTAGAATTTAGAAATTTGGAGAACTTTTCTAGAATCCTCTTTTGAAAGATTTGATTTTTGTTCGTTTTGGGAGCTGTGAGTGTGGGATTTTTGTGAGATCAGTCTCATTGGATCCGGCTTAGGGAGACCTTGCTTTTGTTAGATTATGGTGACTGATCAGGAAAGTACTATACATACTTCATAAAAAAATTTGGGTCGTGGCCGACATGGTAGCCGACATATTATGGCCGACATATGGCCGACATGTTATAACCCTAAAGCGGTTTAATACTTGTATAAAAGGGTTTAGGGTTGGGTATTTTTCATTATGTTGTGATGCAAAATTGGTTCTTGCAACGGTATTGAGCTATAAGGGATTACAAATTGTAATCAGGTTGTAATTACTGGATTGTAATAAGATCGGACTTGTTGTTTGGTGGACGTAGCCCAAGGATTGGGTGAACCACGTTAAATCTTAGTGCCTTGTGTTCATTTCTGTGTGATCTATTATTTTCTGTTATTGGTTATATTTGCATGTAGTTTTATTTCTATCTGTGGTTTATCCTAACAGCTTTATCGTCACTTTTAGCAGTTTTGGCAGATTATTTATTTTACTGAGTTGTTTTCAATTTCTGTCCTTTTGACTGTGAGGTAGGACTCTCCCGTTTTATCATTTCTGCTCCATTTTAGCTTTGTTTTTGGTAGCTGTTTCTTAGAAGGATAAGAACTAGTGTTCTCCTCTTTTTTTGTTTGCTGGTTTTGCCCGTTTGGTTAGGTATGAACATTTTCCCTATTTTTGGGATGGGGGTTTGGGGTTTTGCACTGTTATGCTAGCCATTTTTGCATATGGTGCCTGAACTCAATTATTTTTGGATTTTTGAAGTTTTTGTACCCAAAGACAATGGGTTTTAATTTCAAATTTTTCCAGTTTTTGGGATTTTTACCTCATTTTGTGTGCACACTATTTTCTTAGGTTTTCTTGGCATGAGTTTGGTCATGGACCTGGATCATCTATTTGGAAGTCGGTCAGACCTTTATTGCATGTTTATGTTGTATTAGGATGCATAACACATCTGTCCTCTTGAGTCTATTTTTATTGAGTGACTTTCTGCTTTTTATTCTCATCCAATCCTTGTGTTATGATCTTTGTGATGGTGATGTGCTACACACGAGCACGTGCGTGTACATTTTTTGAGTGACTTGCAAGTCCTGATCTTTCATGGTACTTTTGAAAGTTAAGATCATTGGGGTTGGGTTCAAAATTTGCATGCCTACGGGCACTCATCGTTGGATGAGCAAGGGTAGGGTAGGGTAGCATATGGAGTGGGCTTCTATCTCACAGCCTGGTGATCATGACACCATAGGTTGGCAGAGGGAGCTTTAATTAAGTGATAACTAAATAAAATATTGGGTGGTAATAAACCTTGAGATAATAAAACGTGTGAGCACTCATTCAAGTTTGAGGACATAATGTGTGAGCACCCATTTAAGTTTGAGGGCACATGATCTGAGCTTGGGCTTTTTAATGCCAAGTGACTCTCCATGATGCCAACCCCTACTTTGTATCTCATTGAGTGTCTGACCAAGACCTATAGCTTATACATTGTTTATGTCTTGGTTTCAGTCAGATCATACTGCTTAGCATGTGTGTTAGCCATGGTTGTTTTCTTTGCATGTGTTTATGGTTGGATCATTATCTCCATCAGCATGGTAGGAGTGGGTGTGCAGGTTCCATGTGGTTGGGAGGCATAGCTACCTATACCAATACTAGGGACCGATGTATAGAGATGGTCTTTTGTCTTAGTGCAACTGTTGCTAGATGTTTTCACTTGGTGCTTCGAGTTCCAAAGTGTGCTTTCTTGTGATTTATGCTTTCATTGGGATGCTTGTATATCATGTTTAGATGATGTTATTTATCAATGCATTTCCTTATTTTGATGATTATCATATGATAAATGATGTTAGCTATATTTGTAGGATTATCTTATGCTTTACTTTTAGCATGTTAGATCTCCTTATGCTTATATTGTAGCATGTTTTAGTAATGACATCCTTTTATGATAGTACCAATGATCTAGTCAGTACCTTGGTATGTTAAGTGTGGGGGATGGCTAGGGCCCATGATGGTCTTATGATGCCATTATGGTTGGGAGGAACCACGTACTTAGTTTGGTTGTTCTACACTTTGCGGTGTTGTTTTCAATTATGGCGATGTTGTTTTAAGTACATTGTGATGTTATCTTTTGTACTTTCCCTTTTACTGCTTATTAGATGGTTAGATGCTATTTCCATCCTTTAATATTCATTCGAGATTCTTTTCCTTGTTATGTGTATCTAGTACTCCCCAGTGTGGGGAATTCATTTTCTAGTTTTCTTCCTTTAATGTTTTTTGGCTTGTTGTTTTGGATTCTTGTGTGAGAATGCAAGTCCTTGCATGGTGTGTTGGGTTTCTTTGCACAACCTGACACTTCCTTGCACAAAACCCAACACCAGTTTTAGTTGTTTTGGTTGTTGGGCCAAGTACCTTCTGATGCCATTTGGTGCACTTTCTCACACAAATGGCAATTTCTTGTGGGGTGTGTTGCACTTCTTCACAAAAGAATCTATCTCTATTGGCCTCACATGAAAAATAGGGGGCATTTAGGCTTGTCTAAAAGTTCAAAAGTTGGTTTTGGACACGGTTTTAGGTTTTACACCTTCCCTAAGATATAGATTCTAGGAAATTTTAGTGCTTCAGGATTTTAGACTTAGCCAATTTTTAGGAGTCAATTGTTGTCTTTCAGCTTAGTGTTTAGTAGTTGAGTTGTGATTCTTTGTGTCCTCGACATGTGAGAGGCCACAGTTGGTCTCTGTTGTTTTCTTTTTTATGTTTTGGTTAGTGGTGATGCTTGGAGATCTTTGGTGTTTGGTTATTTGGTTAGTCTTCCATTGTGATCTTTATGATTTGCATATGATGGATGTCTTGTGCTTTCATACTTGTTTAAAAAATTCTTTTATCTTGGCTTATGTTTGTCCTTGTTTCTAAGGATCTCTGGGTGGGGCATTACACCCAATAGAATGTTTGTTATAAGTTATCTTAAGGATCTAGCATCTAACTTCCAATTAGCAACTATTTGAACTTCTACAACCATGACTACTAATTCTAACGATGCGGATACAATAGGGAGGTGCAGAAAAAGAACCACACATGGAAGATAAATGGAATCTCCTATGCTACAATCACCATAATGGAATGGAATCCAAGAGAAAATCACAATACCAAATGTAATTGTCTTTTAGCTATCAATGCAAACCTAATCTAATCTATAATTGGAGCAATAAACATGAAAGCCAAATCAAGGTAAATGGAATTACCAACTCTCCACTGTCGAGTTTCTCCACCTTTACGTTATCCTCACAAATTACATTTACAGTTTTTTTGTTAAACCCATTCATCAATAGGAATCCAAAAATCATGTTATTACAAATATTTAATCTAAGAAATTTAGAAATAAAATCCCAAATTTGTAGGCAGATTAATATGTTAATATCTTTCTTAACGTTAAGCCCTGGTCCTGTGATGACCCTGTAGACATTTGGAAGACACTTGGATTTTCGTAACTAAAACAAATTAATGAAAAAACCTCAATTCCCTTTGTGTTCCTATAAAAATTCTGCATTGGCACCAAAACTTGTATTTCATATTTTAATAGTCACAACAAGTTTGAATCTTCATCGTAGATCTCCTATCAATGATTATGATTTAAGCATGGCAACCCATCTTAATCTTTTTCGCTTCTTCACAACTGCCCATCGTACAATATTTTTAACATGTGCAATGATGCAATGACTTACTATTATTTCATTTTACAACTTTGCAACTAAAAACCCTGACCACAACTAAAACCTTGTGATGTTGCACTAGCCCTTAACTCAATTATTTTGATTGTTTTTCACACCCTTGCAACTCAAGATTCTAACTCAATATTAAACCCTATGAAGTCATGATTAAACATTTTGTTGCTTTTCCACCTTAACTCTAGGTTACCCTTAACCATGCGTGATGGAATGATAACTATGAAATTAACTATTTTCTCATTTATTGTTGCCTCACAACCTAAAAAATCTTCAATACTTTCTAGCCTCTAACATTGTGATAATTGTTATCTCATGGCTTCAGAAGACTGTATTGGCATGTGCTTAATTTATTTATGAATTGGGGCTCACTAAGACACATGTTTAATGCTCGCATTGTCACTTTGGTTATTCTTCATACATATTTGAAAAGTGAGAAAGTGATAGGCATTGATCTACTTTTGATCAACGACTTCCATAAAGTGAAGATCTTTTATAACAGTCAGAAACTCCAACCAACCTAAGCATGCCATATAGACAACTTATTCTGACACATTCCTTTTTCTGTCCCATTGCTAAGTCTAGTCCCACCATCTCTACATGTCGAATGCTCAAATTCTCATTTTGGTTATTTCTTGTACAACTTTATAAAGAAATAAAGTGATAGGCGTTGATCTTTTAAGATCTAACAGCTGGGAAGATGCATCATTTGACATCACTTGGAAACCAAAGAGGGAACCACAGGGATAGGTTTCAACTCATAACTTTGTCACAATATGAAATCTTAACTCATCTCTTAACCCTGTGAAGTTGCAAATACATTTTTTTTCCTCCCTTACAACCTTAACCTCAAGTTACTCTTAACTTTTAGTGATGATGCAATGAAGAACTTTCATTACTTTGCTACCTTAACTCAAGGTTGACTTTAACTATTTGTGAACATGCGATAGCTTTGGATCTTAATTGTCATGTTAACCCTTTGCACCATCACAACTTAAATTTCTTTAAGTTAGATTTAAGTCGTGACCTTTGATCTAATCCTCATTTGAGGGTTAGGAATCCATCTATAAGGGCAATTGACTTTTCAACCAGTGATGTGGAGATTTAGATGCAATTTACATCATTAATTTGATTTCCATCTTTCCTCTTACCACCTTTGACTAGGCTTTTTTGCCATTGCTAACTATTTGAGCTCTTCCTTTGCATCAGATCCAAATGATCTTCCTTCTAACTTGCTTCCATGATTTGCATCATATCCTCTAGCCTTGATCTCGATGTTCTTTGTTGCCTTTTGCTCTAAATATAAGTGTGATCTTCTTTTTGAATGCATCCTATCTTCACAATGAAAACTTGACCAAAGCATTAGGGTTTTAGAACAACTTCCCTCTCATCTAGGAAATGTATAGACTTACTCTCCCTTTCCTAATCACCTAATATGAATGAATGCATTAGATTACTTTTGAATGCCCACCTAGGTGCACACAGAGGGATAGATGAGAGGAGAATTTCCTTAAGGGCAGTCTAGCATAGACTCAAAAGATTGACACATTGACTTGACTTCAACCTAAAGCAAAATGAGACGAATTGAAAATTGGACAACAACTGGCTCTGTCTGGGGATCTAAGCATGACAATGCTTAAAAGGATCCTAGCAATCTCTAGTTCTATAAAACAAGGTGACAACCTAGCAAAAAAAATAACATACTAATCTAGGAAAGCAACGACAACTAACAAAGAAAGTGAGCAACTAAGCTAAAGCAAACTGCATGAAAGAAAAACCTACTTAACTAGCTAATATGCAGGGGTTACCTGCTTCAATTTTGTATTTGATACAACTTCAAATCCTGTCCATTATAAGAACATGGCAGGGGTTTTCCAGTGGGATATGCCAACTTGAAATAGCTGTTCTAGTTCACTTGTATGATTTGAAATGGCCCTTTCCACAAAGACTAAAACTTGGAGTGCATTTCTCTTGGTTCATGCCTCTTATCCCATAGTAGGACCAAATCACCTTCCATGAATTTTCTTGGTCTTTCTCTTTTATCAAATAAATTTTTAACTTCCCTTAATGTTTAGTGATTTTATCTACCATTTATTCCCTTTCTTCCTGCAACTTGGTGAGATAAAAAATTCTCTTTTCCAATCCATCTCTGCATATACCATCTTCAATTATTGTCTTCAATTTACAAGTGACAAGCTTTGGAGGCAATGGAAAGCTAGCTTCTACTCCATAAACTAACTCAAAAGGTGAGATACCAATGGATCTTTTAGGTGTGGTCCTATTTGCCCATAAAGAATCATGTATCTTCTTGTGCCAACTTCTCTGATTTTCTGAGACCAATTTCTTTAAGATATTAATCAGATTCTTATTGCTAGATTTAGCCTGCCTATTTCCTTGAGGATAATAGTCAGAAGAATGACCAACTTGAATGCCATTATCATAAAAAAATTCAAAAACTTCTAAGGAAGAGATATAAGATGCATTGTCCATTATCAATTTCATAAGAACTCCAAACCTAAAAAATATATGTTCTTTAAGAAATTCACACACTACTTTTGATGAGATCTTCTTCATTGGCTTGGATTCCACCCATTTACTAAAATAATCTATGATAGTCAATATGTAAGAGTGTCCTTGTCTTGAAGGAGGATTAAGTAGGCTTATGAAATCTAACCCCCATTGGTGAAAAGGAACTTCAATCATCACTGGCCTAAGAGGCAAGGCAACTAGCTGAGGTTTACTAGTGAACATACTACGTTTCTCATAATTGGTAACCAACTTATATGCATCCTTAAACATACCAGGACAATAGTAGCATTGCCTCAAAATTTTGAATTTGGTGAAAATGGAAGAAAAATGTCCTCCACATGCTTCATCATGGGAAGATCGTAACAACTTCACCTATTGCTCCTTATCAACACAACTTAGAAATGCACCATCAATAACTATTTTATACAAGATATCATCATGAATTACATACCTTAAGGCTTTTGTTTTTAAATCTCTCCTCTACTTAGCACTGAATTCATCAAGACACTCACCATAGGTCAGAAAGTATGCAATGTTTAAAACCAAGGATCTTGAAGGTTGACGATGAGGACCTTTCGAATAAATTCTACTTCAACTTACTGATCTTCTACCAAGGCTTTACAAAGTGCATTTACTCTCACAAGTTTGGTTGGCTTAATTTATATATCATACTCTTGGACCTTTGCTATCCAAGCTCCTCTCTTATTGCAACCAACCTCTTGTTGTGTCAAGATACTTTTAACTGCAGGATCAAGCACATATATTTTTTGAATGGGAATGCAACACATAGAACCTAAAATTCTTGAGTGCTCTGACTACTGCATATGCATGTTTCTCCATTTGTGAATATCTCAATTCTTGATTCTTCAATGGCATACTCATGAAAGCAATTGGGGCTTGTAGTTCTTCTTTGTTTTCCTGCATCAATATGGCTAGCATGGTATGCTTTGATGCATAACAATATATGATGAACTCCTTAGCATAGTCTAGATGAACAAGAAAAGGGGTTTTTGCAAAAGCACCTTTGATGTCTTCAAAAGCCCTTTTTCAAATATCACTCCATTTCAAAGCTTTATTACCCTTCATCATATCTACTATACACTTAACTCTGTTTGGATCAATTTTCACCCCTTCTTGAGAGACAATGTGACCAAGTAGTTTACCTTATGTCACGCAAATTACTGATTTCTTGGGATTTAGTGAGACACCATGATCTCTACACCTTTATAGCACTCTTTCTAATTCTTTGATGTGGTCTTCTCTTTTTCTCAGAAAAGACTATCAAACATCAAGATACACAACAATGATTTTATCCTTTAGATCAGAAAAAGCCAAATTCATTGCATGTTGAAATGTTGCACCTACATTAATTAAGTCAAAGGTATCCCACTATATGAAAACATACTCCAAGGTGTGGTGAATGCTATCTTGAACTAATCTGCCTTATCTACTTGAATCTGATTATACCCTGAAAAGCCATCTAACATAGACATAATATCTGACCCTGCAACAGTTTACAAGAGGTGATCCATGTTGGGGAGTGAAAAGTTATCTTTGAGGGAAGCCTAATTTAGATTTCTAAAATTCACACAAATCCTTATCTCTCCATTTTCTTCCTCACTGACACATTGTTAGCTACCTGAATAGAGTGATGAATAGGATATATGATCCTAGCCTTTAGCATTTTATCAACCTCCTTAAAGATTTCTCCTTCAACTATAGGGTTGAAGTTCCTTAGTTTCTGTCTGAATGGTGTTGCTCTTGGCTTAAGGGGGGTTTCATGTTTGAATTTCCCATCTATGAAAATTTTGAGACTTTCATAGCTCCAAGCAAATGCATCTTGATATTCAATGAGTAATTTCTTTATTTCTACCCTCTCCTTTTGTGTGTAACACTTCCCTATGTTTATAATTTTTGGACTAATTTCAATCCCTATATTTATTCCATCATACTCACCACAAGATTTTCCTTTGTTATCTCTTTCTCTCTTAATGTATGCATCATGTCTATCAAAAAACTTTTCCAAAGAAATGAGATGAGATGGGATCTTATTACCTTTTAATTGGATCATATCTAGCTCTGGTTTCCTTTTGCCACCTATCAATGGATCACCACTTGAATTAGTAGTTCTTTCCAAATACAGGCCTACAAAAGGTTTTTCCCCTTCAATGAATTGTTGTATGTGTTTGTTGTCATCAAACACCTTCCAAGAATCTTCATTATTAGGAACATTGGACCTAAATAAAACTCTCACTTTATAGATTTGATCTTTGAAGTCAAGATGTGGTAGGAGCAAAGATGCAGAGACTGCTAAAGAATCAAATCTTGAATTCAATTCCCTTGGTACTACTATAATTGAGAAAGCATCCAAACTTTCAATCTCATGCCACACCTTATTACCGTAGTTTTTCAATCGTTGGTTCTTTACTCCATATTGGTTCTTCACTTGCCTTACTACCATTTCTACATCACCTTGAGCTTTGAGTATCTTGATCACTTTTTGGTTTGCTACAATTATGCCAAGGAGAAGGGCTTCATACTCTACAGTATTGTTGGTATTCTTGAAATTTAACTTGTATGACAAAAAAGTTGCTTCTCCACTAGGTGATGTCAAAACCATTCCTAAACTTGAACTAGCATCGCCACAACTGCCATCAAATTCTAAAGTCTACAACTATTCACCATTATTCTACTATGATTCTTCTTGAATATTAGGGGTATTAGAAAATAGCATATAGTTAACAAACTACATTTCTTGATATAGGATTTGAGACCTAGGATCATCTGATTTTAGGATAGTGAACTTTGCTTTTTCTTCTTATTCTAGTTTCACCCTTTTGTTCCCAACTAGGATAGTAGCATATGACCAATCTAATTTTATCTCTCCTCCCATGTCCTTGAAAAAACTCCTACTTAGGATCATTCTGTAACTTGCAAGGATGTTTGCCACTAGGATGGTGAGTTTTAGCCTTTTAGAAGGATATACAGCTAAAGCAACTTGAGCATCCTTTATTTGTCCAAGAAAGGGTACTTATTTGCATCCATTGATTAACAACGACCAAACATTTTAGTTAGGGGTAGACCTAGAGCTTTGGCTATAGAGGTAGTCATCACATTATTAGAAGCCCTTGAGTCTATGATGCAATTACTCAACCTATTTCCATTAATAAACAAGAAAATGTAAAAAGGATCTGCCTTTTTATTGGGAGAAGTAGCTAAGACAATAGAGAGAGGTTCCACTAATGCTAACTTTGCTATGATGATCAACATTAGCATTCATACTCGTGACCTCCATCTTTAATATTACAGTGCTCAACAAGTCTCTGGAGCTGATCAGGGTTAGACTTCAAATAATATTGTGGAGATATTTGAATTCTCACCTCTTCACAGTATTGTATTATATCAAAGGAATTAGATAACTTACCTTTGTGTTCCTTTTGTGAAGTTGAGGGTACCATGCCACTATCTTTAGCTTCTTTGTTTGATGGTGCATGATTTTTGGCATGAACTGAATTGGAGGTTTGATTCTTATTCTTTTGACCCCTAATTATGACTATTAACTAAGGTCCATCTAGAGTTCCACTATTTGTTCTTTATTGTCCACCATCTACTTATACCTGATCATGTCAGCACATGTATCCCCATCATGATCTTTGCTTAAGTGGAAAGCACACATGTTTTGTCCCTTTGGAGTAGCCTCAATTTCTAGCCTCTATTGAGCAGGTGGTATTTGCAAAGTCTTACCTCCATTTGGATGTCTAGAACCTTCTTGATAAGGTTGGTGTTAAAAATGAATAGGCCTATTGATTTATTTCTTTAATGAAATAACCACACTAGACAACTTTTGGAGCATGACATTTGTATTATTTGAAGTGTTAGCTACATTACCTATGGTTCTAGATTGAAGTTCTCTTTTCCACTTACCAGAAGCTATCATGTCATCTTCCATCTCCATAGCTAGCATTTGGGTATCTTATAAATTTGCTACATTTGCTCTCCTAATTTAACATCCCAGACTAGGAGGCATAAAGTTGATGTAGAAGGTCTTCTTATTGTCTTCTATTGGTGCACTTACATCAAGTATTCTCTTGATGAGTTCATTAAATCTTGCATTAAAATCCCTCACATAAATGAATGATTATTTCTTCCTTTGTGTCAATTGTAGCAACAACACTTGTGCATCTTCTATACTTTTATGGTGTTCTTCAAACCTTTGTTTCATGTGATTCCAATCTATGATGCACCCTATAGGTAAATCTTGGAACCAATCAACAACATTATCTACAAGAGTATCTATAAACATCTTGATTGCTACATCTTCATGTTGAGGATTCACCATACCACAAGCTTTATGAAAAACACTTAGGTGTTGTTCTGCTGAGATTGTGCCATCACCATTGAATCTTGGGAATTTTTTTCATGATTCTCTTGGCAAGTCATTATTATCTCCAAGGTTGAGAGGACCAATTGCATTTCCCCAAGGGATTGCCATAGCGACTAGTACAATGATATAATTTGTTTTGAAAGTGACTGAAACATGGAGTTTCGAACCATGTAACAACAAAGAATTACAGATAAGAGGAATAGAAATTCTAGCAATGGGAGGGGACAAAGATTGACTTCTCCTTGTTCTAGTAGAAATAATTATAGGCAAGTGATTTTCTTGGAGTTTCTTAGCCACATATTCCCTTGTATGTGTTGTTGCCTTTCTAAAAATATCTTCTAGAATAGGAAAGTTGGCCTTCATGAGTTCCTCGTATACTGGGTCAATCCTTCCTCTTTCCTTGGCACTCCTAGTATTCTTGGGATCCAGGATGAATCAACTACTTAGAAAATGGTGTTTTGAGTTTACCTTAACCCTAGTGATCAAGGAAACTTTACCAGTCTTAAACTTTGAGTTAGCTTCTCCTTTTCTAGTAGGTTGATGTTGTAAAACTAGTATTAGGTTCTCATGGAAAACATCTCGCCTCCACAATACTATCTTGCAACTCAAAATATATACCTAATTAGAGTGCAAACTATTATGAAGGGAAATTCTTCATAGCTCTTTCATTTTGAATTCTCCCAAGTAGAGTTGCCAAAAACTGTTGGTTAGCAGTTTGTTCTCCTATTAGATTTTATAACCTGACTCTTTTAATGCCCAACATTTTGGAAAAATAGAAGGATGCCACCAACAAATGGGTTAGTGTATGTGTTATATCACTACCATCTTAATTAAAAGGTATAACTCCCTTTAGTTTGAAATGATATACAATGAATTGATGTTTTTATTTGATCATGATTTTAAAGGATAAGCTCTTGACCTAAGAGTAGAAAAGGATACTAACCAAATTGCTTGTAGACACAAACAATTCAGGCAAAAATGGATTTTGATAACTCACAACCCCTAATGGGATGTTTGAAAACAAGTTATCTTAAAGCTCTAGCATTTAACTTCTAATTAGCAACTATTTTAACTTCTACAACCATGACTACTGATTCTAATGATGCATATACAATAAGGAGATGCAGAATTTAAAGAACCACACATGGAAGATAAATAGAATTACCTATGCTACAATCATCATAATGGAATGGAATCCAAGAGAAAATCATAGTGCCAAATATAATTGTCTTTTATCCCTCAATGAAAACGTAATCTAATCTATAATTGGAACATCAAATGTAAAAGCCAAATCAAGGTAAATGGAATTACCAACTCTCCACTATCAAGTTTGTTGACCTTTACATTATCCTCATAAATTAAATTTATAGTTTTGCTATTAAACCCATTCATCAATAGGAATCCAACATTCATGTTAATACAAATATTTAATTTAAGAAATTTAGGAATAAAATCCTAGATTTGTAGGCAAATTAATCCATTAATATCTTTCCTGACGTTAAGCCCTAGTCCTGTGATAACCTTGTAGACATTTGGAAGATGCTTGTATTTCTATAACTTAAAAAAATCAATGAAAAAAACCTCAATTCCCTTTGTGTTCCTGCAAAAATCCTATGTTGGTGCCAAAACTTGTATTTCATATCTTAATAATCACAACAAGTTTGAATCTCTATCGTCGATCTCCTATCAACGATCATGATTTAAGTATGATGACCCTTTCATCTTAATCTTTGTTTCTTCTTCACAACTTTCCATCATACAATACTTTTAACATGTGTGATGATGCAATGACTAACTATTATTTCATTTTGTAGCTTCAGAACTAAAGACCCTGACCACAAATAAAACCTTGTGATGTTGTGCTAGCCCTTAATTCAACAGTTTTGATTGTTTTTCTCACCCTCACATCCCAAGATTATAACTCAACATTTAACCCTGCAAAGTCACAATCAAAGTATTTCATTTCTTTGCCACCTTAACTCTTGTTTACCCTTAACCATGTGCGATGGAGCAATAATTATGAACCTGATTATTTTCTCATTTATCGCTACCTTGCAACCTGAGAAATCTTCAATGCTTTCTAGCTTGTGACATTGTGATAACTATTATATTGTGGCTTTAGAAGACTTTATTGACATGTGCTCAATTTATTTATGAATTAGGACCCACTAAGATGTGTGTCCAATGCTTGAATTATTGCTTTGGTTATTCTTCACGCATCATTAAAAAGTGAGAAAGTGGCATGTGTTGATTTGCTTTTGATCAATGACTTCCATAAAGTGAAGATATTTATAACATTCAGAAACTCCAACCAACTTGAGCATGCCATTTAGACAACTTATTTTGACACATTCCTTTTTGCAGCTTGTAGTTGAGTTTGGCCCCACCATCTCTATGTGTGTCAAATGCTCACATTCTCACTTTGGTTATTTCTTGTGAAACTTTATAAAGCAAGAAAGTGACAGGCATTGATCTTTTAAGATCTAACTATTGGGAAGATGCATTGTTTGACATCGCTTGGAAATGAAAGAGGGACCTACATGGACAAGTGCCAACTCATCAATTCCTCACAACATGAAATCTTAACTCATCTCTTAACCCTACAAAGCCACAAAAACATGCTTTCTCTCCTTTGAAACCTTAACCTTAGGTTACTCTTAACTACTAATGACGATGTGATGAAGAAATTTTTCTGCTTTTCTCCCTTAACTCAAGGTTAACTTTAACTATTTGTGAAGATGTGATAGCCTTAGATCTTAACTATCATGTTAACCATTTGCACATTACAACTTATATTTCTTTAAGTTAGAGTTAAGTCACGACCTTCAATTTGATCTTGGTCTGATAGTTAGGAATCCATCTCTAAGGGAAATTAACTTTCAACCCATGACATAGAGATTTAGATGCATTTTGCATTGTTGATTTGATTTCCATGTTTGCTCTTGCCACCTTTGACTAGGTTTTTTAGCCATTGTTGAATATTTGAGCTCTTCCTCTACATTAAATTTAAAAGCTCTTCCTTCTAACTTGTTTCCATGATCTGCATCATATCCTCTGTATAGAAAACAAATTGATACAAGTATGACAATGTATTTCAATCATTGTTTTGTCACTAATGTCAAACCTGCTACTTGCTGATAAGACATTTGCTTAGTTGGTTTGAGTACTATTATTTGTTTGATTGATGGAGAGGATTTGATCAAATGAGATAACAAGAGCACCTAGAGAAAAGGTTGAGTTATGGTATGAAAAAGGAGTACAAAGATTAGTTAACACAATGATGTTATAGTGCATTTATTATCTACTTAAGGTTGCAAAAGGTTGGATACACTGACTAAGTCTAGAATAACAAGTAAGAAGAATTGAGTCTGCCAAGCTTAACTGAGTGGATAGTAGGTTTCGAGAAAATTTAGTGCAAACCAAGCAAAAAATCAATTGGAGCTAAGCAAAGTGAAAGTCTAGTGTGTGTTGAGTGATACAGTGTATGCTGAATAAAGTTTAGTTGATGTCGAGCACTAGTAAACTTTAGTGTTTGCCAAGTAATCTATTTGATGATGAGTGGATGAATAGTATGGAAGCCAAGTGACAACATATTGATTTCAAGTACCAATATTCATGTTAAATCATGGATTTTATGAATCTAAGCCAACTATTTTGTTTTCTTTATTTTTGTGAAGTGTATGATGAGTTGGTGGCACATAATTCATGGTAAAACATTTTGAAGTGAATTCAAAGAGGATTGAAGGAGAAGTTCCTAGAAGGGATTAAAATGAAAAGATGGGTAGATTCATTGAATCCTACCTAATCTTGCCTAACCCTAAAATGGATGATAGATGATGAATGACAAAAGATCTTAATTTTCTATTTATAGAGATGGCTGGTTAGAAGCAAGGTTGATCAATGTTGGAGAACCTAAGTTAGACAAGAGCTCTAAGGTATTGCTTCATTCAGAGATGAAATATAAGAGACTGTTATTGGCAAGCAAAGAAAGAATGTTTAAGGGTATGAATGCTTGAAGGGTGAACAAGCTATTAGAGTTAAAGTGTGTGAAAGCCAAGCAAAATGGAGGACTAAAACATAGATATGTAATCTACAAGTGAGTTGTAAGTTGTTATTAGATCAAGCCTTACTATTACTTTCTAATCATTGTACCAGTCCAGGGTAAATCCTTTGGATTAAGTTTGATCTAATAGTCATTTGTAAATTATTTAACTAGGTGACATTCCAAGTGAATGATCTAAAGTCCTCCAAAAAAGCTCACTCTTAACAGGGTGATTGAAATCCTCCAACTAGGTCACACTTAACAGTGTGCATTGTAACCTTTAATAGGGTTGGCCTTTCACCAGGCATCACTTCAAAAGAGTGAGAATGAGTAGCATGTTACCAATGGTTTTTACCAAAATGGGTTTCCACGTAAAATTATTATGTTAAATGTGTTATTGAATATGTTATATTTTATGCTTACATTTCTACAGAGTTGTTTTGACAATAACCTACAAGTTTAAGTAATTGTATGATCTAATGGATGCATGCATGATGAATTTTTTTTTTGGATATGGGTTTACTAAGCTGTGAAATTTTTTGTTTGTACATCTGGACCTTGGATAGTTGATTCACCCCCCTCCCCCCTCTCAATTATTCTAAAGAATTCCAAGAATTGGTATCAGAGCCATCTACTTAAGAGGACTAGTTTGAAGGTACTAGAAGAAAAAGATCAAGATGTCAAAAAGAGAGGTACCCAAGCTTAATAGAGATAACTTTCCTCCATGAAAAATTCTTATTAAGCTACACCTAGGAGGTCTTGGAGACCATGCATAATCTACTGTCACTACTGAGCATGATGATCTTGTTGGATCCCTAACTGATGAAGATCTAAAAAAGAAGAAAGAATATAACCAAACAATGTTGGAGATTGCCTCTACCCTAAGTTATGCTGAGTTTGATGACATCAAGGGTTGTGATAGTGCAAAGAAAATGGTAGATACTCTTCACACCATCTATGGAGGTGATGCAAATGTTTTGAGAGCCAAATTTGAAAGACTTAGAGGTAAATTTGATGATATAAGAATGTAAGAAGGTGAGAATGTTGCTCAATATTACTCTAGGATAAAAGATGTTGTTAATGTTATAAGAGGATCTATTGGTAAGATAGATGATGAGACAATATTAAGCAACATTTTGAGAACACTGTTACCCATCTATGCTATTAGAGTTTCTGCAATACAAGAACTGAGATGTATATAAGGTTCAAATCTGACTCTTGAAGGTTTGGTAGGTAGGCTCACTACTTTTGAGCTATCAAATTTTGATAACTTCAAATTTGACAATGTTGAATTTGCTTTCAAGGCTAAGATGTCACTGAAGGAACCTAATGAGAAGAAGAAGAAGAAGGTAAAATATGTTTCCAGTGATAGTGATACAGATGAGGAGGATGTAGAACAACTTGAAGCACTACTAGAAAGAAGATTTTATAGAGGTAAAGGCAAATTAAAAGGTAAGTTACCTATCATGTGTTTTAATTGCAATGAGGTTAGTCATGTTGCTACTAGATGTCTAGAGAAGAAAAACTATAGAGGTGGAGACAAGTACAAAAGTAGAAGAGATGAGGACAACAAAGATTATAAAGAAAAAGGTAAGAAGTCTTGCTACATTGTAGAAGAGGAAATCAAAGATGGATCTGACAGTCATGATGATGAAGTGGTGTATGTTTTAATGAAGGATGATTCTGATGAAGATGAGGCAATTGCGCTAATTTCTTGTGTGAACAAGAATGACAGATGTATCATTGATAGTAGGTGTTCACATCACATCACTGGAGGTAAAAGTAAGTTCATTACCTTGAATTATTATGATGGAAATAGTGTAAGGTTTGGTAATGATGCACCCTATCTGATAAAAGGAAAAGGTTCTATCAAACTCATAGAAAAGATTTTATGTGACAATGCTTAATATGTTGAAGGACTTAACTATAATTTGTTGAGGGTGTCACAACTAAATAGTTTGGGTTGTAAGGTTGAGTTTGAGAATAAGATTGCTAAGATATATGATATTGATTAAAAGCTGATAGGGAAAGGTGACCAAACTAGAGGTAATCTATTCTATCTTGATATAGATGATGCTACTTGTCTAATTGTAGAATTTGATGGCGTGTAGTTATGGAACAAGAGTTTATGTCATGTTAATTTTGATAACTTGGTTGGTATCAATAACATGAGAAGAGTCAGAGGTTTGCCTAAGTTGAAGAAGCCTAACAATATAATTTGCAAATGATGTTAGGCAAAATGAAAAAGTCTAGTTTTAAGAGTAAGACCCATACCTCTAAAGGAATTCTAAAGATTGTTCATATTGACTTGTGTGGATCAATTGATATGCAACGCTGCAAAGGTGATAATTTCATTATGCTATTTATTGATGATTATTCTAGGATGCTGATAGTTATGTTTTTGAAATAGAAATCTAATGCTTTCCAAATGTTTAAGTGTTACTTAGCAAGAGTTAAGAAGGAAGCAGGTAAAAGCATGAAATGCTTGAGAGCTGACAGAGGAGGAGAATTTACATCAAATGAGTTTGAGATGTTTTGTAATGACAGAGGAATCAAAAGACAAACATATGCTACTAGAACCTGTCCACAAAAATGGAATTGTTGAAAGGAGGAACAAATCTGTAATAAATTGTGCTAGGACACTCGTGATGGAGAAAAATGTTGCTTTCAAATAATGGAGAGAGTCTATAAGTAAAACTTTCTATACCTTGAACCATGTGCAAGTCAAGAAAGGTACTCAATCAACACCTTTTGATCTATGGTATGGATACTCACCCAATGTAAAATATTTTGAGGTATTTGGAAGCAAGTGTTATATTCTCAAAGATTTTAGAAATGAAAAAATAGATGCTAAAAGTGAAGAAGGTATATTCCTTGGCTATTCCACAATAAGTAAAGCTTATAAGCATTCAAATACTAACACTAACACAGTTGTGGAAAGTGCAAATGTGAAATTTGATGAATATATAGAAGTACATTAGGCTGAATCTATGAAGGAACCAGAGGAATACAAATCATTTGTATACTTTTATGAAGGTATGCCTACTGAAGAAGATGTTGTAAATCAATTTGCAAATCAACAAGTTTTAATGACTACCGAGTCACACACTATAAATGTTGACTTGCATTCATGAATCGAGCTATAATCAGGTGTCTAGTTATAGAATGAAGTTGAGGCACATTCTAATTCTAAGATTAGTGTACATGAAAGAGATGTTGAATTACATGATAAAGAAGTACATAGTGATTCAAAAGTTGATATACCAAATCAAAAAAATAGGGCAGAACCAAGATTCTCAAAGTATGTCAAAAGACATCACACTGCTACACAAATTATTGGAGATAAATATGCAAGACCAATGTCAAGGAAAAAATTGAGAAATGATACATGTTTTCTTAGCATGCATGAACGTAAGTTAGTGAAAGATGCCTTAGAAGATGTGGAATTGAGTAATGCCATGAAAGAAGAGATTGAACAGATTGAAAAGAATAAGACACAGACTTTAGTTCCTAGACCAAAAGATAAAAAAGTGATCATTAGCACCAAGTGGGTATACATAAACAAGTTAGATGTAAATGGTGAAGTCACAAGAAATAAGGCAATATTAGTTTGCAAGGGATATGCACAAGAAGAAGGGATAGACTATGGAGAAACATTCACTCTTGATGCAAGATTAGAAGGAGTAAGAATTCTACTTGGTTACTCTGCATACAAAGGTTTCAAAGTTTATCAAATGGATGTTAAATCTATATTTCTAAATGACATATTAGAAGAAGAGGCTTATATAGAACAATCAAAAGGATTTGTTGATGCTAACAACAAAAACATAGTATGTAGACTACACAAAGCTTTATATGGTTTGAAGCAAGCACCAAAAGCTTGGTATGGAAGGCTTCACAATTATCATGTGAAAATTGGGTTTAACAAGATTGGTGATAATAACAATCTATACTTGAAGACGAAAAAAGGCAAAGATATTTTACAATCTAAAATTTTTGTTGATGATATCATATTTGGAGGTCAGGATACTTTATGTAAAGTTTTTGCAAATGAAATGAAGAAAGAATTTGAGATTTCTATGTTTGGAGAGGTCAAGTTCTTTGCAGGTTTGTTGGAAATATTGATGACAGAAAGAGCACTAGTGGAGGAAATTTTTTCTTAGGAAAAAGGCTGGTTACTTGGACTAGAAAGATACAAAACTACATATCTCAATCTATTGTTGAAGTTGAATATGTTGCTATTACAGTAAATTGTACAAACATTATATGGATCACACAGCTACTCAAAGGTATGAAGGAGGAAATCACTAAACCTATGTTACTTTATTGTGATAATAAAAGTGCTATAAATATATCAAAGAACCCTATGATGCATAAAAAGACTAAGCACATCACAATCAAGTATCATTACTTGAGAGAGTTAGTTCCAAACAAAGAGGCGAAGATGGAATATGTGAATACAAGAAAATAGTTGATATCTTCACAAAAGTATTACCTAAGGATGCTCATGAGTATCTAAGAGGTAAAATAGGGATGATACCACTATTCAAGGCTATTTAAGAAGTGTGAGAAGTGTCCTGTATCAAATAAGATGATTGGCATATGTTACACATTGATGTATTGGATCTTACTTTAGGAGTTGCCTAAAGTAATTAAAGAGCTGGAGTTGCAGATCGATTACATGCTAAGTGATAGAGAGAGAAACTAAAAATGTTCATATATGCATGATAAGATCACAAGTATTTGACATTGTTGTCAAAGAGGGAGATATTATACACTAAGGAAGAAATATAAGAAGAGATGAAATATCTACTCAGAGGGAGATAGTGTACCTGATGGAGATAATGCTGAGGGAGATATAAGGATAGAGATAGATACCTAAAATGAAGTGATCAAGAGGGAGTCATAAGGATGAGTTGATTGTTTATTGATCATAACAAAATTTTGTAACCTATACAAAAGATGAAAGTTGCTGATAGAGGGAGAGATTTCAATACAATAAATTATTTTCTTTTGTTATCAATGCTAAAGAGGAAGATTGTTGAAAATAGATTGAAACAAGTATGACAATATGTTTCAATCCTTATTTTGTCACTGATGTCAAACTTGCTACTTGATGGTAAGACAACTGCTTAGTTGATTTGATTACTATCTTTTTTTGATTGATGAAGAGGATTTGATCAAATGAGATAATAAGAGAACCTAGACAAAAGGTTGAGTTATGGTAAGAAAAGGAGTAAAAAGATTAGTTAAGATAGTGATAATATAGTGCATTGATTATCTATTTAAGGTTGTAAAGGTTAGATACACTAACACAGTCTAGAAGAACAAGTAAGAAGAATTAAGTCTGCTAAGCTTAACCAAGTTTACAGTAGGTGCCGAGAAAAGTTAGTGCAAGCCAAGCAGCAAATTAGTTGGAGCTAAGCAGTCAAATTTTAGTATATGTCAAGTGATATAGTGTAAGCAAAGTAAAGTTTAGTTGATGTCGAGCACTAGTAAACTTTAGTGTTTGGAGTAATCTAGTTAATGATGAGTGGAAGAATAGTATAGAAGTTAAGTGACAACATATTGATGTCCAGTGCTAGTATTCATGTTAAATCATGGATTTGATGAATATAAGTTGACTATTTTATTTTCTTGAATTTTATGAAGTGTATGGAAGATAACCATGATGAGTTGGTGGCACATAATTCATGGTAAACCATTGTGAGGCAAATTCAAAGAGGATTGAAGGAGAAGTTTCTAGAAGGGACTAAAATGAAAAGATGGGTAGATTCATTGAATCCTACCTAATCCTACTTAACACTAAAATAGACGATAGAGGATGAAAAATAAAAGATCTTAATTTTCTATTTATAGAGATGGCTAGTTAGAAGCAAGGTTGATCAGTGTTGGAGAACCTAAGTTAGACAAGAGGCCTAAGGTATTGCTTCATTCAAAGATCAAACAGACGAGATTGCTATTGTCAAGCAAAGAGAGAAGGCTTAAGGGTATGAATGATTGAAGGGTGAACAAGCTATCAGATCTGAAGTGTGTGAAAGCCAAGTAGAATGGAGCATTGAAACAAACATCTATAATCTGCAAGTGAGTTGTAAGTTGTTATAAGATCAAGCCTTACCATTACTTTCTAATCATTGTACTAGTCTAGGGTAAATCCTTTGGATTATGGTTGACCTAATAGTCTTTTGTAAATCCTTTCACCAGGTGACATTCCAAGTGAATGATCTAAAGTAGTCTAACAAGGCTCACTTATAACAAGGTGATTGAAATCCTCTAACTAGGCCACATTTAATAGTGTGCATTGTAACCTTTAACAAGTTTGGCCTTTCACAAGACATCACTTTTGAAGAGTAAGAATGAGTAGCATGTTACTGGTGGTTTGTCCCAAATTGGGCTTCTAGAAAAAATCATTGTGTCAAACGTGTTATTGAATCTGTTATGTTTCATGCTTACATTTCTGCAAATTTGTTTTGATAGTAACCTACAAGTTTAAGTGATTGTATGATCTAATGGATGCATGCATGATGAATATGTTTTATCGATATGGGTTCACTAAGCTATGAAAAGTTTTATTTGTACATTTGGACCTTGAATAACTGATTCACCCCCACCCTCTTAGTTACTCTAAATAATTCTAACACTCTAGCCTTGATCTCAATGTTTTGTGCTGCCTTTTGCTCCGAATATAAGTATGATCTTCTTTTCAAATGCATCATGTATTCACAAAGAACGCTTGATCAAAGCATTAGGGTTTTAGAACAACTTCCCTCTCATCTAAGAAATGATGTAGAGCCTCACCTTGGAAAACTTAGTAGAAATCAATCACTCAACTAAGTTGCTTCAAGGGGCACATACCTTCCAGGAACTATTGTAAACCCATTTAGACTGTTAAACAATTGATTTTCTTAATACCCATTGAAAACTGTCATGCAACATGAATTTTCTTGACCTCCTATCGCCACATTTTGGTTTCCTACATCAACTTAGTGCAACCCGACCACTTCCTCATTTATATTAAGATACATGGATGCCTTGGTCATCTGCAAATACAGAAAATGGAATAACAAACTAATTGCAAACTGATTATTAATCAACACAATGCTATATAACCCGTAAACCTCAAATTTGAATATTATGTCCAAATCTGATTTTTTCTTTGACTCAAAGTAAACATATATGACTTATGCAAGTCTATAGTAACATATTTTTTTCTGAAAAATGTGTAGATATGCGACATGAACATATTTGACTTCCTGTAGCAATACTGATTTTCCTGCATAGATTTAACTTAAACCGACCATATTCTTCCTTACATAAATTTAAATACATGGACAACATTAACCAAATTTGAATATAAACTAGGAAAATGAACCATAGAGAGTATAACAAAAATAGAGAATGGCATAACATAGAACTCTAAAATTTATTGAAAATACTTAAAACAACTACAACTATCACCATGACTATCAATAGCCAGAGGGTGGGATAAATTTTTACATTTTTACTGTTCCCTCTAAACTAACTCATTTCTCTCTATTGATCATGCCTCTTTTTATAATTAGTTTGGGCAGTTACAAATGACTCTTCATATTCTTGTCGGTTGCATGACTCTTTGAATTATGTTTCAGTTACAAAAGATTTTTCATTACATTTGGCACATCCATCTTGCAGATTTCTCTCTTAGATATATAATCTTTTTTCACTATGATATAAACTTTTGCATTTTAATATGCTGTCCTCCTGTCGCTGTCAGACTTCATGTCACAAAACTTCTGCATTTTACTGATATTTCAGGTTGCCTTCCTGTCGCCACCAAACTTCCTATCACAATACAGTTTGACAGTAATAATATAGCATGCTATCTTCCTGTCACCACTAAACTTCTTGTCGCAAATGTGCTCCTACACCAGGAAATGCATAGACTTACCCTCCCTTTCCTAATCACCTAATATGAACGAATGCATTAAATTTCTTTTGAATGCACACCTAGGTGCACACATAGGGATAGATGAGAGGTGAAGTTCCTTAAGGGAAATCTAGACATAGACTCAAAACATTGACACATTGACTTGACTTCAACCTAAAGCAAAATGAGATGAATTGAAAATTGGGTAACATGCACCAAGAAGGAAAAGTTGTGGAACTAGAAAGAAAGATTGGAAAATGAAAGAATGCAAGTGGATGAGACCACCAGAGATTATGTTCAAAGAATTTTAGAAATTATGACAAGGATAAAGAACACATGATGAGTAAAAAAAGAAGATGTGATAGTGTAGAAAATTCTCAAATCCTTGACACCAACCTATGAAACAAAGTGAATGCTATTGAGGAATTGATTCCTCTCATCAAAGGATTCAAAGTAGAGATGCTAATTGGTAAGTTACAAGCTTTTGAAATGTTAAATTAAAATAATATTTACGTAAAGTTTAAACTCTATTTGAGGCTACTATACATAAAGGTAAAAGAGTACTAACAAAGAGTGTGAGCACTAGTAGCAAAAACCTTAGAGATTATGCCACCAATTGGGCATAAAAAGAGGAAGAAGAAAGAAAGTTGGATGAGCTTAAAGCTTTGATTGCAAAGAAAGAGAAAAGAGGTAAGGGAATATCTCAAGACAAATAATGTATACAATGATATTCATGCAAGATAGTTGATCCCTTTACACTAACATGTACTACCTAAGAACCTAAGGTTAAGCCTAGACCCTACAAGTCAAAGTTTCCAAAAAAGTGATTTTATGTTAGTGATGATGAGATTGAGATTGGGGATATCAACTTTAAGGATAGTGATAATGAAGATTAAATAGGATTTTTTGCAATTAATATGATTTTAGTTAAGATAAAAAAAAGTTGTAGTTTAACATTAAAGAATAAATCAAATGTTCCATGTAAAATCATTGTGTCAAATGTGTTATTGAATCTATAGATATTGGATGTTCAGATCATATGACAGGTGAAAAGAGAGATTTGTTAAGTTGAAAAGGTATGATGGAGGTGTTGTCAGATTTGGTGACGATGCACCTTATTTGATAAAAGGGAAAGGTTCTATAACTCTTGATGGTAAAATTAACATAGGTTGTGTACTATTTGTTGATGGTTTGAAATGTAATTTACTAAGTGTTTGACAACTTATAGACAAGGGTTATTATTTATAATTCAAAGATGTAAAATGTTCAATCAAGGAATGTGATTGCAACTAGTACTAAGATCATAGATAATGCATTTCAATTAAATCCCTCTATAGTAAGTTGTTTTGTTGCTAAAATTTATGACAGTTGGTTATGACACCAAAGGTTTTTCTATATAAGCTTTAATAAAATGGGAAATATCAGTAATTCTAATGTGATCAGAAATTTTCCTAAGAATACAGAGCCTACTATCATGATGTGGAAGGAATGTATGATGGGAAAGTATTCAAGGAATAAATTTTAGAGAAAAATATTTACTGCTACAAGGGAGTTGGAACTGGTGCACATAAATGTATGTGGTCCTACAAAAAATAATAATTCTATAGTGAGAAATATTTCATTATTTTTCATTGGTGATTACACTCGAATGATGTGGGTTGGTTTTCTAAGAGAGAAATTTGAAGCATTTGATAAGTTTAATATCTTTAAAGATAAAGTTGAAAATGAATATGGATTAAAGATAAAGTATTTGAGATTTGATAGAGGAGGAGAGTTTGCATCTAATAATTTCAATGCATATTGTGAGAATTATGGTATTTGCGAATAGACTTTAGACCCTAAAACACTACAACAAAATGGTATAGCATAGAGGAGAAACATAACTATTTGTGATATAACAAGTTTTGTGTTTATTGAAGATAAGGTTGTTGACGTACATTTGAGAGGAATAGTAAGTACTGCAATATATAGACCTTGAATAGAGTTCTGGTGAGGCAAGGAACAAGTAAAACATCTTATGAACTTTGGTTTGGTCATATACCTATAGTAAATTAGTTTAGAATCTTTGGGATAAGATGTTATATCAAAAGAGATGATGAGATAGGAAAAAATGATCCTAGAAGTGATGAAGGTATATTCCTTGATTATTCTACTAAGAGTATAGATTGAAAATGTTATAATCCAAGATTAAAGAAGATAATTGAAAGTGAAAATGTGAGAACTGATGCAATATTTCAAGTGGAAGAGAGAAATTTTGAATATAATTTAGATAAGGAAGTAAATCAGTTAAGAAAAGTCAAAGATAAATTCAAAATCACAATGCAAAATAGGAACAATTCTTTGAGATAAACAATAGGATTCATGTTTAGATTGGATAAATAAGAGAATTAAAAATAACATTAAGGCAAGTATCTTTGAATCATCCTGATGAATAGACTATTGGAAACACAAATAGTAGGGTAATGACTAGAGGAAGAATTAGAAATGAACTATGTCTAATTTCACAAATTGAACCTAAGAGTACTGATGAAGTATGTAAAATGTTGGAAGTCTACTAAGAAAGTAAGACACTAAAAGGGAGGGAGGGGGGTGAATCAAGATCTATAAAACTTTAACACTTCAAACATTCATCACATCTAATATCTTCACCTTAAACCCTTATCTCATTATAACATAAATCATATGAACATTTACTACAATGATGTATCATATCTTACAACTTATAACATCAAAAAACATGCAAGAAAATGATCAACACATAACAAAAGTATTTGATTTTGCAAAACCCCTTCAAGGTGAAGGTAAAACTATAGTGGGGATGACACCCACAAATCTTCACTACCACAATAATAAAGTTTTCCTATTAGGACTACAATTTTTATCACTTTTGATGATCTACCATGTGAGGGGTTTTCCCTATTAAGAGCTTACCAAACTTATATAGTCTACCTTGATTAAAGGATTTAACCTTACATCTAATTACTTTATTAGGATATGTATAAAGTCCTCTTACGACCACTCTATTTATAGATTTACCCTAAAAACACCTGTCAAAATGTTTTAGTACTTGATCCTTTGGTATACATTTCAAATGTTGAAACAAATATTCTCTATGCAATCTTTGATTCCTTCTCTAATATGCTAGATCTTTACTCTGCACTTCATTGTCTTTTTGTATTGCTCAGTCACTCTGTTTGATTCACCTTCAAACTTTTCATTCAACATCCAAACTCAAAACCTCTATCACATCTTATAAAATTAGATTTTGGATCCTCCTCTTATAACCATCCATAGAATTTTCTAGATCAAGATCAATGATCTAGATCTGTCTCTTTTTTCATTTAGTATTTCTATTTTTTTATTGGGTAAACACCTTGCACAGGGATTGATGTCCATTAATCAATGCCTTGATAAACTTTTTAAATCACTCCTTCATAATCTAAACAAGTGTAAAGCTCAAAAAAAATGGGTTACCTTGATTTTTGTGTCATTCTAAATAAGTATGTTAAAACTAGTTTACTCAGCACTTGAACATCCTAACACTCAATCATGTCTAATCTTCATGTTGACACATAGTCCCTACTTGGATCAAATTACTTTATGTCACTCGGCTTCTATACACTCGACTCATGCTATGTACTTGAAATAAAACATATCTAAATAACATGAAAGTAAAAGCATGCATGAAAATAGATGACGCCAAATTTGATCACCCAGAAACCATCCAAAATGAGAAGGTAAAACTAGGGTGGGGATGACACCCACAACTTATCACTGCAAACATAATGTAACTTGTTAAGGTTACAATGTTTGACCATCAGAAATGGTCTGCCTTATGAGAGGCCTGCCCTGTTAAAGGCTATAACACCTTGTTAAAGGTGTACCTATCTAAAGGATTTACAAAATATTCACTTGGAATCTCACCTTGTTAAAGGATTTATACAATGGCTGTTAAACCAACCTAATTCCATAGGATTTCATTTTGCTAATACAATTGTTAGAGAGTATAGTAGAATGTGTTGACCTGATCACTTACAATCTTCAATTATTGATTTTAGATCGCTATTCAATCCAAACTGATCCTTGCTGATATGATGTGATACTATTGTAGTGTTGATTCTTTTTTCTACTAACTGATCTTGCAATTCCTCTATTCTTCCGAGTCACCTTTAATGTCCTCTTAACACTTCACCCTATTATCCCTCTATTCTTCTCTCTCTTACACCCTATTCTCCTCTCTTGAATTATGGGGCTTTGATTTACTTAAAAGGTTTTCATGACTTAGGGTTAGGTATGAATCTACAACTGAGATTCATTCTTTTTGCCTCTTTAGCTCTCCAAATTTCTAATTGGTTGCATGAAGATTACATAGGGAATCAAATATATTCGATCTTATCTCTAGGCTTCAAGATCTATCCATTAGCTATCATGCAACATGATTTACCTCTTAGTTTATGAAGGCACAAACTCATATCTTGATTCTATGTCACTCGACACTTGACAAAACTATTGCTCGACACATATTGAAATTCTGTCTTGCTCAACACTTGTTGTTTACTTGGCACACATACTTGCTCAACACTGTCTGTTTACTCGGCACTTGAATGACTTGTCACTTACTATCTTTTTGACTCGACACCTATTGCAACTTAAGACTTGCATATATTATACTCAGCATATGTTGCTAGCTTAGCTTGAACTTAGAAAATAGCTTAAGTGTGTTGACAATCAATTGTCAAAACCATACTGAGAACAACAATCTCCCCCGTTGACATGAGTGTCAAAAAAACTTAACTATTCATGATGTATCTGACTTCCTTAAGTATAATACAACTATTGTTCAACATATATACAAAATTCCAAAACTATATACCTCAAAATTTGTAACTCCCCCTGAGTTGATGTGCCTTTACTGTATCCAAAACTTCTCTTAGTGGATTTGTCTCATGCTGATTCATTCTAATACTATTTATCTGTGATTTTTCTATTTACTCTTCCTTTGTTTGCATTTTTCTCCATTTGTTCTAACTCCCCCTTTCACATCTCCCCTTGTAGTTGAAGTTTCCTTTTGGCCTTATCTCCCCCTTTTTAAGTTTCTCCCAGTTCATTTTCTCCCCCTTTTTGACACTTATGTCAAAGGGTCTATACCCTAACTGAGTATTTTGCTAAGAAGGTTCTGTTCACTTCCATTACAATCCTCAAAGAAGCATCCCAGTTTTGTAGTGCAATTTCTAGAGATTTAATTTGGATAGTTGTCTCTACTGCAAGGTGAACTAAGCCATCTAATGTAGAAAGATTTGGATCTTTCTTTATTACATTTTTTGCATAGGCTAGTTCTTTTTGTAAAATCTCCATGTGAGGGGTCATGGTAGATTGGATCTGTACTAATTTGGCCTTAGTGTTAGCCTCATCTATTGTCAACACAACTAATTCCTTTTGTGTATGAAGCATTGTGGTAAAGTGCTTCTCACTTTGAGTTGGATCTTTTGGCAATTGTGTGCCAAATATTTTCAAGTTCCTTTCCAAACTCATTATTCTTTGGCTAGTTTCCTATGTGAAGATGGAAGGGTCACACAACTTTGTGTACAATGAGAAGATATTCTCAAGTACTTCCTTCACTTTTTATATTTTCTTAGCCAGTTGTACCTGTGAAAGTGCTATTTCACCAGATATTTTCTCATTTATCTTTTCCTGAAACTTTCTTTCTGAACATTCCAAAAGTTTGGCATTGGTGTCAAGGTCTTCACTTTGCACTTGGTCCACTATATTTGAAAGTTGCTCCATAATGGGCTTTGTTTCATTAGGTGATTGCAAGCTAAAGGCATGTAAGAAGATGTCCTTGATCTCATGTACTGCTTGCTTCTGGTTATACTCATTTTTGAGTATATCTTGCTTCTTTTTCCTCTCTAATGCCTATTACATTAGGTTAATTTGTTCAAGATTAATATTATCATAGTCATATTTGGGAATGACTATGTCTTCATACAATGTAGGGTCTCCATAGTGAAGTACCCTTGCTACTGTTGTGGAGCTAAATCTTGGTGTAGATATTTGCAATGGCATGGCATCAGTGCTAAGCTTTTGAAGCATAGCAGGAGTACCTGTGGTAGGAAAATTTACTAAAGTCTAAATTGCCTCTTGCTCCTTTTCTTTAGGACTTTCCTTGTCTTCTTTTGATCTATCTTTTTCAATCACTACTAGCTGTGGGGGTGCACCTTGTTCCTATGTTGTAGAGACAGAAGTGTCTATCTACCTTATTTGCTCTTTTGTAGGGTCTTTCTCTTCTGCACTTTGAGTCTTGTGCTCAATCGTCAAGACTTTAGCTATGGAGTCAACCTTGGTGGATGTATCAATTGTTGTTTGCTCCATAGCTTGTCCACTTGTTGCTATAGGGATGTAAGAAGGTGGTTCTTATGGATTCACCTTATCTCTTGTCAAGTTAGCTGCAACTTTCTATAACTCTTCCACATTGACCAAAAATGGATTAGTGCACAATTGTGCTTGCAAAGTGGTTTGGTCAAGGATCTTTTTGAGATCTTCTGTAGTTAATGGATTAATTTTTTGACCAAAGTTGTCAGGAAAATCTTGCACAATTATGGTATCTACAGGTGTTCAGGTGTCATGTGGAGGGCTCAAGGGTGGCAGTTGTGTGTCTAGCACACTCTGTTCTATATGCTCCTCCTCAGTAGTTGCCATTGTATCTATTCTTTGTGTCTCCTCCATTATCTTGTCTCCTTTTGCTTTCTCTTCTTCCTCTTCTTCATTATTCTTCCCCTCATAGGGATCCTCTTCTCTTGGTTTTACAGTAGTTAAACCATATATGAACTTCCATATCTTACTTGATTTATTAACAACATCCTCAATGCTGTTTTGAAGGATGTGAAAGGCTTTGTATTTGGGAGAGAATTTGCTCCCATGTTTCTTGCTAGCCTTGATTATCTGACCTCTTGTGAGCTCTAGCATTACTCTAGCCAAGGTAGATTCCCTTATTTCTTTTTCCATGTTAAGGCAATAATGCCATTTATTTTCAATAATAGAATATAAATCTTTTGGTATTGAATTATTAAGTTCAAGTGGGGTATTCTTGAACTTGGTCATCATGGTATAGATAGATTCTTCAACCATGTTCTGCTCTTCTCTACTTAGTTTACCAAACTCAATATTCTTTAAGCTACTTAAGTCAACATTATCTTTAATATTATCACACATGTTCTCTAGATTAGATTTTAATACATGAATTACCACTCTAAATTGGCTTGTATCCTTTGATTCTGTTCTCTCTTCATCTGAGTCAAGTTGAGTAATGTACTTTCTTCTTAGTCTCTTCTTTGTTGGACCCTATTGCTCAATTGCCTTCTTCTTCTCTTTGGCTTGTTCTTTTTCCTTTTGAGTGGTAGCCCTTATGCTGGCTCTAGTTGTGGGCTTTGCAGGGCTTGTCTTGGCTGCTTTCTTTGGCTTTGTTGTTGGCTTTGTGCTTGCCTTTATCTTTTTGTGTTGTGGTTTTGTAGGTGCTTCCTCAACATGTTCTTCCTCGACACCTTCTTCCTCTACATCTTCTACCATGCCTTGTGTCAAGGTAAGTGGCCCTTGATCCTGCTCAACTTCTTCTTCTTCTTCTTCATCATCATCTTCTCCTTCTACTGTTCCTTTACCAAATCTAGCCTTTAGTTAAACTGATGATGTCTTTAGTTCCATTTCAACTTTTGATCTGACAACATCATAAGTGCCAAAGGGGTTTGCACTTTTGTTTATTTCTTTTACAAGCAATGCTGTGATTACTGCTAAGGCCTTATCTATATTTATTTCATATCCAAGTGGCCTTAGCCATCTAATCCTTAGTACTGTAGCTTGGATATAAGTGTAGTAAATATCAACCAAAAAGAAAATGTCATTGATATGTTGTTCTACAATCGAAACATGTATCCTTAACCTTTTCTTCATAGACTTCTTGAAGTCTTCAAAGTAGCTTGTCATGATGGTCTCAAAATTAGCTCCCATCTGCTCTATGTACTCATTAATTTGTAATGCTATAGACCTATTTTCCTTCCAACCTAACTTGCCAAAAGAAGGAAATTCATTCTATACATAGAAAAATGTGCATATCAAAATTGATCCAAACTTACATTGAGCACTTTTAGACCTTCTTATGGCTCCCAAATTCTCCATAATCTGTTGCAGTTGCAGCTCTACTAGATCATATGTATGATCTTTCTTAACAATTTTATAACCTACATCTACTGCAATGTAGGGCATACTATTCAATCTACTTTATTGATAGAATTTGTGTGAGATGACTCTTACAACAAATTCTATGAGCAGGTCTTTGATTGTTTCTATGGTCATACCCCTCTTGTTCCATTGTGCACTGGTGTTTTTCTCAATGACTTCCTTAGATTCACTTCTTAGGGTCTTAGGCCAATCTAGGGTTGGGTACCATGTAACTCTATGGATGATTCTTTTTGTTATTTTTACTGGCCCTCCTTCCAACCACAAACAACTGTCATGAATTCTATTAATACTAACCTGATCCATTTAGTCTTAAAGATCATAGGGAAATCTAGAGCACAAGTAAGTCCCTTCTTCTCAACTATATTGAATTCTTCCTTCAATAACTCGGTATCACATAGTTTGTTGTAGGCTTCCCTAATCTCCATATCACCTATCCCTCCAACTTTGCAATTGTAGCACTTTCAGATGTCTTGGACCATAACCACTTTTGGCGGGATGATGGATAACGCACTAGCAGGGTCATTTTTGTAAGCAACTTCAAGGATTGGCTTAAATTCTAGTTGTTTTACCTCCTTTCTAACTATTTTAACTTCAAAGGGCTCCTTATCCTTAGGGTTTCTTGAGTTGGAAGCCATTATTGATAACTAGGGTTTTGGCAAATTTAAAACTACATAGCTTGACACTTGAATAAATACCTTGAATTGATGAATTCACTCTGAATCACTGCTCAAATCCACTCAACTAATTTTTCTTTGCACAAAATCACTTTTCTGCTTCATTCGCCCTTCACTCTATATTTGTCATAATGAAAAATGATCGAGAAATCAACCTTATACCCTTCAATACACAACATTAAATTCTTAGTGCATATATAGCTGGACACTCAACTTATATGTAATTTCCTGCAATACTCAACATCAACGTGAATTTTACTTTACTCGACAACTGAAGGAGTAACCCTTACACGAAATTAACTAACATAATTTTGCTCAGCTCCAACTAGTCTTTGACTAACAACTTGACATATACTAGGATTTCACTCGGCAGCTGAAGGTAACTTGTCACACTCGATAGTATGAGGAAAACTTAACCTTACATCTTTATTCATCTAATTTATTCTTTTCATTGCTAGCTTGTTTTGGAACTGATGTATGATAAGGCATTGGATATCAGTTCCACATACCTTCTTCTAATTCATTGGATGAAGTGTGACCACTTGACCTATTAGGTGAAGTGATCCCTCCATTGAATGTGCTGCTTTCATCTCTTCTCTTCCATGTCCTATTCATCTCTTCTCTGATGTGTTCAACATTAATTTTCCCTTTTCATTTGTTGAACTCAAATTTGGGTGCCTTTGACCTTGTTGGGTAGTACTTTCTAATGTGTCCTATCTTTAGGCAACTGAAACAAGTGGTTTGACTCAACCATCTATTGTAGTTACTACTGAAGTGTGTTCTTATGCTGTTCTTAGGAATGTATCCATATTCTTGATAGTAGTGAAAACTCTGTCTATTGTTGTAGTCCCAATTGTAGTGATGTCCATGACTTTTTGTCTTTGCTGGTTTGTTTGGTGACCACATAGGCTTAGATTTGCATTCAAAGGCTCTATGTCCATACTTCTGATAGTTGTAATAGTGACCTTCAAATCTAGGTGTTTTGATGATTCTAGTCCTGCATTCATGTACCTAATGTCCTTGCTTATTGCACTTATGATAGTGACCCATGTTTTTAGGTTTGTCATGCTGATTGGCATTCTTTCTCCTGCACTCATTAGAAGTATGTCCTTTCTTTCCACAAAAAAAGACAAGTGGGTTTTGAATTCTTACCTTTGTCATTTCTCTCTTCAGTAGTCTTGGAAGATTCTCCTTCTTTAGTGCTGGTGTAGCCTAGTCCTAAAGTGTCATTGCTGGATCTTGGAGATTTTAGTAGCTACTCAAAGTACTTAATGGCTTCATTGGGCTTATTGAAACTCTCTGCAATTTCTTTTTCTCTCATCTAATCATTTTGCAATTTTTCATTCTGCAACTTTAGTGTGGAGATCTCAATGTCTTTGATATTCAGCTCATGATGGGCATTCATCATTTGGCTTAGGGTATCTAGTTGCATGTTGGAAACTCTTGCAAGCTCTATTAACTTTTCCTCTAGTCTGTTGGCTAGGTTCCTCTTGTCATCTTCTATCATAGCCTTATCTTCAATGGTTCTCTTCTTCTGTTCAGTTACTTCACATAGCATCATGGCTTGCGATTCTTGCTCAATCTTGAGAGTTCTAATCTCTTCTACTTGAGCTCTATTTTTCTCCATTAGGTCTGCAATCACTGCATCAAAATCCTTTTAGTCTCCATTTTAAAATACTTTTGTGGTGTCAATCTCCTTGTATTGTGTATCATTCTCAGCTATAGCAATGTCTTTTCTTCTCTTTAGGGATCTTCTCAGTTCCTCCCTAGCTTCTTCCAGAGAATCTAGAATGAGATGTATTTCAATCTCCTGGTTCTCTATAATCTTCCCAATCTTGTAGACCTCCATCTCTAGATCTTTTCTCCAAGTTGTAAATCTTCTCATGGTGAGAACCAAGCTCTGATACCAATCGTTGGAATTTACAAGTGGGAAATATACTTCTGAGAGGGGGGTGAATTAGAAGTATAAAGTTTAACCAATAAAACTTTTTAACTTAAATCAATACATGCATGAAATATATCTAAATAACATGAAAGTAAAATCATGCATGAAAATAGATGACACCAAATTTGATCACAGTAAAACCCTCCAAAATGGAAGGTAAAACTGGGGTGGGGATGACACCCACAACTTATCACTGCAGCAATAGTGTAGCTTGTTAAGGTTACAATATTTGACTATTAGCCATGGTTTGACCTATGAGAGACCTACCCTATTAAAGGCTCTAACATCCTATTAAAGGTGTACCTATCTAAATGTTTTACAAAACATTCACTTGGAATGTCACCTTGTTAAAGGATTTATACAATGGTTGTTAAACCAACCTAATTCCATAGGATTTCATTCTGCTAATACAATTGTTAGAGAGTATAGTAGAATGTGTTGACCTGATCACTTACAATCTTCAATTGTTGATTTTAGATCACTATTCAATCCAAACCGATCCTTGCTGATGTGATGTGATGTTGTTGTAGTGTTGATTCTCTGTTCTGCCAACTGATCTTGCAATTCCTCTATTTTGCTAAGTCACCTTTAATGTCCTCTTAACAGTTCACCCTATTATCCTTCTATTCTTCACTCTCTTACACTCTATTCTCCTCTCTTGAATTATGGGGCTTCGATCTCCTTAAAAAGGTTTTCGTGACTTAGGGTTAGGTATGAATCTACGACTGAGATTCATTCTTTTTGCCTCTTTAGCTTTCCAATTTTCTAATTAGTTGCATGAAGATTATATAGGGAATCAAATAGATTCAATATTATCTCTAGGCTTGAAGATCTATCCATGAGCTATAATGCAACATGATTTACCTGTTATTTTGTGAAGGCACAAACTCATATGTTGATTCTGTGTTACTCGACACTTGAAAAAATTGTTGCTTGATAGATATTGAAATTCTGTCTTGCTCGACACCTATTATTTACTTGGCACACATAGTTGCTCAACATTGTATGTTTTCTCAACATCTAAATGACTTGACATTTACTATCTTTCTGACTTGACACCTATTTCAACTCGACACTTGCATATATTATACTCAACATATGTTGCTAACTTGGCTTGAACTTAGCAAATAACTTAAGTATGTTGAAACTCAATTGTCAAAACCATATTGAGATCAACATGATTAAGTGTTTGACACTAGCTAACAATACTTGTGATTTCCTTGAGAATCAATAGTAAAGACAAATCATGGGTTAATTATATAAAAAAGAGATAGAGAAGATTGAAAAGGACAATACATGGGAATTGATTCCTAGACCTAAAGACAATAATGTTATAGGAACTAAGTAGATATTTAGAGACAAGATGAATGAGCAAGGACAAGTGGTAAGAAACAAAGTGAGATTGTTATGTAAAGGTTATTCATAATAGAAGGTATTGATTTTGAAGAAATGTTTGCTCCCATGGCTAGATTATAAGTAAGGCTAATTTTGGCATGTGCAGCTGACAATAAATTTAGAGTTTATCAAATAGATGTTAAATCAATTTTCTTGAATGGATAATTGGAGGAAGAGTTGTACATTGAGAAAAACATGGATTTCCATGAATAAAGCAAGAAGACATGGTATGAAAACTTACAAAACCCCTTTATGGATTGAAGCAAGCTCCAAGAGCTTGGTATGCGAGGTTAGTGAAACACTTGTTGCATTTTGGATTTGAAAAAGATTGTACGGACAATAATTTATATCTGAGAGTTAACTCAGATGATCTATTTATTATTGAAGTTCTTGTTGATACATTATTTTTGGGGGAAATGATGAAGTGAATAACAATTTTGTTTGAGAAAATGAAAGATGAATTTGAAATGTCTAATAAGATAATTGAAATACTTTCTTGGATTACAAATAAATCAGATTGAAGATGGTATATTTATATCTCAAACTAAATATATTAAGGAAATTCTAATGAAGTTTGGTATGGAAAATTACAAACTAGTTGGGACACCTATGGTTACAAGTTGTAAATTGACTAGTACAAATAATTCCCCCAACACCATCCAAACAAGGTACAAGTCTATGATTAGTGGTTTATTGTTAGAATGTTTAGAATAATTTTTTTTTTTTGGGGGGGTGTGAATCAATTATCCAAGCTCCAGATATCCCAATTGGACAAACAAACACTTAAATAAGTTTAGATCTTATTATTCATTAGCTCAGTCTCTATAGTATACTTTTAGTAACATCAACCGGTAGTCCACTGCCCTAAATATAATAGACTTGTAGAATAAAAACATCAACAATAAATCATCACATATGACATTCCCACAAATTTGACACTAGGATTTAATGTGGAAACCTAATTTGGGAAAAACCACAAGTAACATGTCACCAATCTTTTCACTTTTCTAAAGTGAGCTCTGTTAGGAGCCAACCCTATTAAATGATACAAAATACATTGTTAAATGTGACCCTATTAAAGGATTTGATCACCTTCTTAGGAGTGGCCTTGTTAGAGGAATTTAGAACATTCCATTAAAACACTGTTAATTAATCCAGGATTTTGGATACGTTGTAACTTGTATTAGCACTTGTAGATTTTATGTGTTTTCCAAGTTACTAAACAAAAATATATATATAGGAAATTAAAGAGGCATGTCTCTTGAAGAGACATGTCCCTTTGACATATTAACTTACATTAGTTATAGTTATAACACAAGTAATATTTATCTTCAATATATTGTAATAGTTTTATAACAAGATATACATATATCACTCTTAATATAAGTTAATTGTCATATATTATATATCTCATATATATAATATAATTTATCCAACCGAATTATAACATTAACACTCCCTCTTAATGAAGAAGGATAAAACACATAGTTATTACACCATAGGTAATATTTTAAAAATAATACATATAGGAAATCTTTGATCAAAAGATTTCTAGAATATGATATCATGTAAGTATTGGCCTATCAGAATATCAACATATGATATTCACCAATTACTATTTGATATCATATTTGGTAACATGAGCATTGGCTTGTCAGAATATCAATCAAATGATATTCACCAAATACTCTAAGTAATGGCCTATTAGAACATCAACTAAATGATATCCACCAAATACTCAATGTGGTAATGGCCTATTAGAATATCAAGGCAAGATATACACTAAGTACCAAAAATATATCTATACAAGCAACTTGTAGATAATCAAATTAATGATATCAACCGCCTAGTTGTTGATTTATAAGATAAAGCCTTTACATGAATCAATTTCACAAAAAAATGAATCATGCTACAAGTTATTGTAAGGATGTCACTTTACAACAACTTCTCCTAATACAAGTGATAATCATTTAGAAGTCGTCACTTCTTCATGATGTACACAAGGAACATGCTCATACATGTATGACATCAAAGGTTTGCATGAAGTCTCCATGAATACTATCATGTGGTGGTGTCACAACATTGACCATAAAACATATCAGAGAATAAGGTTTCTCCCTCTTAGTTTGATATCAACTTTTCTGACCTCTTAGCTCAAGGTTTTCTCCGATGAAGTATTAGACTTCCTCTGAATCTGTTATCATCCTTTTATCCTCTTGGAAGCAAGTCATGTCATGCTTCCTTAGTTCAATGGGTATCCTGATCGCATAAAGCCTTCCAACCTACATACATGAGACTTTATCCCATGAATCATAGTCCTTTAACTATTATAGTTTCAGACTAGTGTTGAATCCATCAACAAGGTCTACTCCTTCTGAACCAATGTCATCAAAAGTTTGAATTAAGAATTTTTTTTTTGCTTCCTCTCCTTCTCCAAGGTTGCCTCTAATGAACTGTCAGACCACCTCTACATTAATACAACTAAGATCATCAAAAGTTTCACTGAAGCATATCTTTCATCTGCTCCTCTTTGTCCAAGGTTGCCTCTAATGAATTTTTGAACTCCCTGTTGTTGTAGAGGGGTACTCATATTTGGTAGTGTGCCAAATATACCATTCTTCTTTTCCTACAAGAACATGCTTAGAGACAAGGGAAAAGATGAAGGTAATTAGCTCTTATAGTACATATAGAAATACAATTAAGAGTGAGAATACAGTGAGTAGATAAATGTAATACTAAAAGTATGTGAATACTTATCTGTGTATCTTTGATACAAGTTGTTTTAATGAAGGTCCATATCATTTGAGAGACATCTCCTCTTTTGAATCATCTCCTCAGTAAGGATGGTTCAAATTGGAACTCTAATAGTGACCCTTCTCTAACATCTCTTTAAAGATGGGTCAATTGGAATGAATCATTGATTATTATTGCCCCCACAATGTAAAATTACCACTCTTATATTGTTCAGTATTTGATTTAGCCATACACATTGTATGAGTATCTACTATTTCAACCAGCTCTTCCTATCTGCTATTCCATACTAGTCTTCAATTGGTAAAAGATGAAATTTATAGCCTCTTCAATACACAATGAGAAGATGTTGAATGATGAACTCCACTCTATAGTTGCATGTGTAGGAAGGTACCTTATTAGGCCCACAAGAGTACTCCGAAAACTATTCTCAAAGATGTGTAATCTGTAGAATATGTAAAAGTTCTATCATATGTATATATCTAGTTTGGCTAACCAATACATGTGGCTTTCTGATTGAATTTTACTCTCTTCATTTGCAACCA